>KZ538178.1:67743-108404 GCA_000934665.2 Catajapyx aquilonaris | reverse complement strand
TACCTGTGAGACGAGCACGTTGGGCTGCCATTGTAACGGTTAAGGCACCGTCGTCGCCCAGGCTACTCAAATGATACACAGTGGGTTCGGTTCACACCGGTGTTTTATTCTGAAGTGTCCCCAAAAGGGGCTGGAGTACAAGTATCAGGAGGGGTACCATAGTGCAGGAGCTGAGGGCTCCTTCTGGTGGCCCCACCCACCAGGGGGGAAATAACTGGGTCAGCCCAGCCCCCTGGTGAGTGGGACGTCACAGTCCCTACAATAGATTACACAGCTCAAAAGGCACAGAGCAGGACGTACGGCACCTGTCTCAAGTGCTTCAGAGGACATAAAGACAGCACCTTTCATTCCACTGCACTGGCCTGGGTTCAGATGAGGCATCACGTGTAGGTGCAGGTGTCTTTGGTCGGTCCCTTTTCCCTTATTTACACTGCTCATCTCTCAAAATGTCTCGTATAATTATGCTGGTGTAACCTCATGTGTCATTTGCAGATCTTCAGTTCAGGGTGATATTTGTGACGCGACTCTTGTCAGATAGTCTATAGTGAAGATCCTGAAAAACAGTACAGTACTTATTAGATAGGATGGTCTGGTTTCCCTTTCCATGGAGAGTAATAGTTTGCACATAATATCCTATAACTGGATTTTAAATCGCTTACGACTTATGGGAAGAGCTCACAAAATTATGATATAAGTCTACTTAAATAAATAAATAACAGTGTTTATTAGTCACTATCATTGACCAGTACTTTGTCCCATATTAAGTTTTTTGCTGCGGGGAACATGAGTTACCAAAGTCTATCAAATCAACCGAGAAAGTAGCATTTTTGTAATTAGGCTATTTTTAATATTTCGTTTAATTTTTGGAAATGTGTCTCAGTTTGGCACAATTACATTTCAATCCAATTTAAGCACTCTTATAAAATGAAGTCGGCGAAATTCATCGAACATTGCAAAATATTACTACTCTACATGTTAAATGACAAGCATAATTATACCCATCCCCATTCAGCAACTTGCAGGCCAAAGTGTTCAGTTTCTCAGGTAGTTTTGCTTGCACCTGCCCAAGTGATCCGGTAAAGCACCTGCAGATAGCTCAATTACACGAAAAGTGGTTCAGTGCGAACAGTCCGCGCTATCCTCATACACAGAAGTGCGAACGTCGAATTTTCGTCCCACTGCCATCTGTGCTAACTTAGGCCTACCAATGTCAACACTGGTACTGCTAAGTTAGCAGTGAGTATAGCAGTGGGACGGAAATTCCGCCAACATTTTCAGCGAGCGATTTTTCTCTTCGACAGATTTGCCCCCACATAATAATTTTATCCCCGCTTGTCCCGATCCCGACAATACAAGTATTAGTACAGATCGTGTAGGTTGATCATCCTGGTGGTGCAGCTTCCCTCCTGACAAGGGAGCCTCTTGGGTTGCCCTGAATAGTCAGGATGAAGCGGATACGGTGCGGGAAATGAATCATGCTGTTGCACTCTGTGTGTATAGAGGACAGTCATGACGATTGTGTGTGTACTGCCTTTGGTTGGTTGGTATTCATTCTCCTCTCCCGTGAAGACCCCCTCCACCCTCTTCCACCTACCCTTCTACCCACGTCTTATTATTCACGGTGACCTCACAACAGGGGAGGAGGAGAGGAGGGGGGAAGGAGGCAGCAGTGGTCGAATAAATTGGAACGTCGTAAACAAACCGGACATGGGCTAGATATAGGGATGCTGTTTATCAGTGGTGTGCCAACTCCATGGAGTCACGGACACTGAACCCAGAGATAAGGTCGAGAACGTCGAAAGAAAGGGCCGGGTTGAATGAAACCAGTGTGTGATCAGCTAATACAAACATTGCAAAGTTCCATGGACGTTTATAGTGTAGGGGGGGAGGGAGTTATGAGCAGTTAGAAAAACGTGGTCGGAAAGTGTGCATATTATTTAGACACATGTGTGCGAGTGCATGCGGGATGCGGGAGCGATAGAGGTTGTGAAGAATTTCTGTTCGTATACAATAATTGTGTTTTTTTTTTAATCAGAATGTATTGGTGTGTTGAGGTGGGGAAATGCATATTTCCCAGCCAATGCAAAGCAATAAAGGTGATGGGATTGCCGATGGGTCGCAGGGTATCGGAATCACGGATATGTGAATGCACGGAGGAGCGGGTATAGGGGTGTATGCATATGATTGGGGGGGTCGGTGGGCATCATCATTAAATCCGAAGCGATTAAAAATATGGTAGGCACTGCTCGATCATGGCCCGATTGTTATTCATCCTGCTCGACCTCGTGAATGTGGATGTGCTCCTCCAGGTCCACGTCCACGTCGATCACCTTCCCGTGGTGAGGAGGAGGAGGGTTGTCGCTGGTGGGCCATTCCGTGGGCCATTCCGTCGTCCATTCTGCTGGTGTCGTCCATGGGTAGTAGTCCGTGGTGGTCCTGAATGGAGGAAACCAGGTGCTGGGGGGAGGAGGAGGAGGAGGAGAGGTGGTAGGACCACCCTCCGTGGAGTGCTGACTAGGTGTGGTGTAGTACTCCGTCGTGCGTCTAGTCGTGGAACTCCATCCATCGCAGTTGATTGGCCCGCAAAGCACCTGAGAATGATTGATAATGTGAGTCATGTTTGTTTGCACAAGACGTGAAATATTCTCACAGAGAGAAAACATCACAGTGTATAGGCATCATGTTTCTTAGAAACAATGCTGTGGTTTGGAACTTAATTTCATTGGGTATTAGGAACTCTCCATGCTGCAGTTAATGGCGTTAAGTCCCTGCCTCTCCGTATTCGCTGATAACAAACATCACGAGAATTTCTTGAAGAGATCTATCCGTTTCATAAGTGCAGGATGTGGAAAGTGTATTCGCTATGGCTAGCGCGCTTCGGAACAGAAAATTTCTGTGCTCTAGTTGATTGGAAAAATTGACCTATACGTGCCAAAATTAAAATACAGCTCGTTATCGGCTTCATTAGTGAAGTTTGTTGTAACAATTTATTGGGCCCTTGATGAATTGTCAGGTCACTTATCAATCTTTTTCTGGTATGATTCGTTGCAAGAAATGGTATAGGTCCTCGTATGTCAATTACAGGCACCATATATGGTGCCTGTAATTGACATACGAGGACCTCGTATTGCCATGCCTGGTGTGTTCACTTAATTTCCCAGTCTCGGGTTAAATGTTGCAAAACCTCTGCAAGTTGCACAAATGTGGCATTCAGCTTAATCAGACTCATACTACGCGTCCACTTGACTGACTTCAGTCGTCGACTGCAAAGAATCAATGAAACTGATGACTGTTTCAGGTGCTAATAAGTTGCACAAACTTTTAACATTCCGTATAGCTTTTTGTAATGCACAGGCAAAGTACATCATTGGTGAATCTATGTTGTTTGGGAGGTCGGATTTGTGTTGGGTTCCAGAATATTGCGAACCTGTTTGTGACGTTGCCACTCATGGAAACACTCACGCTGACCTCAAACTTATGGGTCTTATTACTAAATGTGAAAATCTTACATTTTGACACTTGGAATTTTCCTTTGTTTTTGGTGCATGGTTTTTTTTTTAAGAAATTGGACAAATTCAAAATGTATTGGTGTGTTGAGGTGATGGGAAAATGCATATTTTTCCCAGCCAATGCAAAGCAATAAAGGTGGGATTGCCAATGGGTCGCAGGGTATATACAAGGGAATCACGGATATGTGAATGCACGGAGGAGCGGGTGGGGGTGTATGCATATGATTGGGGGGGGGGGGTCGGTGCTGGGCATCATCATTAAATCCGAAGCGATTAAAAATATGGTAGGCACTGCAAGCCGTAGGCCTAGAAAAAAGGGAGCGTATAAGCGAGGGGTTCTCTATAGTTATTATTATTATCACACGGGAAGAGTGTCGTAAAAACTGGCTATATAGCCTGCGCAAATAAACTTTGGCCCTTGAATTAGATTTACACTCTACAATTATACCGTATGACTAAAATGTCATGTCAAAATAAGTATACGATGTGAGTGCTATTTTAACATGTAAGTTAATGTTATTGCCATTTTTTTTTCTAGCAGTTTATTGCACATTCAAGGCTCACCTTTCTATAAGGATGCATTGAAATATTATTATTTCTCGTAATATTTACAGAAGGTATATAGTGTAATCATTCATCTATGCACGACATAGAAGACCATGGTGATCCAATTACCTCATATCCTGTGGACTCGAACACATCACTAAAGAAATCGTCGAAGGGATCCTTCGCAGAAGTACCGCACTCAACTGCCACGTCTGTGATGCAGAATAAAAACTCATGAATTGGGCTGAAATGAGTCAATAATCAAGTAAGCTCAAATAGACACTGAGCTATACAGAAAGTCGGGAATTAGTGGTAAATAACGAAGGGTTGGGGTAATGTAGATAACAAATTATGCAGTATTTCAAGATGCAAAAACACACTTTACCAGCACATGCTCTGAAGGGAAAAGTCCGTCACAAGACGCCAAAATTGAACGGGCAAATCCTTGGTGCATTTTTTGAAGGCATCCAACTCCTGGTTTAGGCAAAACGATGCTGTTACAATGTCTGTAAAGAGTGCATAAATGTGCAGGGTGTATACTTCACTTTACAGTAATAATACCTGCAAGTGTGTCTACCTGGCCCACTCAGATGAAAGTGAGCCAACCGTATATGCGGTCACAGTAAAGTTAACAGACCAAAGTAATGCAGGTGGCACATAATGCCATGTGTTGTTTTGGCAGTCAGAGCTCGGCCAACTTCGGGTCACATTGTTACTATTGAAAACTATTGAATGCTATAGTAAGTACTATTCAAAGTATTTTATGTAATGTTCATATTAGGTAACAGTTTTCATAGCATTTTGCAGGTTATTATTCAGCTTTCTTGAAATTCTTGAACGTTAGGGATTTTGTAGGCCTATTTATTAAAATCAAAAGCATTACCTACTAATGTTATAGGGTAAATTCATATAGTATCTACTCTCTTATGCTTGGAAGGTGTCTGACCTGCATGAAAAATGGGTCCTGCCATTGACGTTCGATGCCAATAATATTGTTGCAACATGTCACTGCTGATGCGAATTTCATTGCAACCAACTCACTGCTGATGGGATACCTCTGATACGTAGAGTATGTACTCTACGTATCAGAGGTATCCAAGCAGAAATACAGAAATAATAATTATTGTATTCTTATAGGGGTACAATAATTTCTGTATGATCATATCAGTTCTAAAGTGGCTGTTTGTTTTTTTAAACTCACCATGGCTGTAATAGCTACATTCATTAGCAAAGATATTCCCCACGTCCGTCAGCATGTCAGCCACAACGTCTGAAATAATCTTGTGGGCGAAGCAAGGCTTCAGGAAGGAGATGATGGTCTCGTTCACCATCGGTGGACTGTGAAATGTCGAGATGATGAGCTCGAGAGTGTTGCGTTATAATTCAATGCTAATGACCTGAGACTCGGAGAGTATATGATTCGGTGAAATTCAATAAGATATAGGCTACTGTATTTTCAAAAGGGTGACTCACGTTGCGTTGCAGGCACTTTCCAGTTGATGCAAAGTGGTGGGGAAGCCCCCGTACATTCCCAAGTCCTCCTTCCACAAGGCGGAGATGTTGCTGTAAACTCTTTCTACGTCACAGTCACCCGAGGCCGGAGAGCTGAATGTCACCAGACCTATATAGATGGAAAGAGAGCGGCTGCTGGTCACCATCATGTCCCTCCTCAGGTGATGCGGTATTAATATTCTCCCCGTGATGCCCTCAAGCCCGTGTTTTTCTCTATTCAAAAGTCGCTTCCGGACAAGAGTCGGATAATAAGAGTCTGTGCAGCTGTTCTCGTGAGTAGACAATAAGTTTAACTGCCGCATCACTGGTCCAGTGACGCGAAAGATGAAGCAAGTGGGGATGTGCATAACATGGACAGTACAGTGAAAGGGAGACTATTCGTCCTGCATGAGAGGGTGATCTCCAGGGTCTATGAGAGCAAGTTTACTATCAGACCCTGTGACATACATTCTCATCATTCTCTACTCTGCGGTACGGCATGCTCTTATCAGCTTTTTTCTGCACAAGGAACTAACCAGAACTGCATTAAACATGAATTTGAATTTAAAAAATGAATTATTTAATCGCACTTATAGAGCCAGCACCCAGGTGAAAATCCAACAAAATACTACATACCTGTGCAAATGATGAGGATGGACGATGATGCCAGCAATAACGTAGTCCGAGCCATGTTGTGCTGCTGCGTTGTTGACGACACAACATATGCTTGCTGGTGCTGCGGCGATGCTTTGAGTGCTGGACATCACCTCTTCCCGAATTGCCATTAAGTAGTAGTGTTCCCAGCACTTATCTTCAAGAGTAATCCATCACTGGTTGACAGGCTTCCACGTTCACATGATTACTACGCGATATTTTTGTGTTCTTCTGACCATCTGACCTTGCACAACATACTTGGTGGTCCATTACTCGCGTGTTTGAGACGCAAGCAATATTGCGGCGACATGCAGGGATTGCATTCCTCAATGTGCAGTGATTGTTGGTTGCTATATAGAGAGCAGTGCTTCCCAAACTTTTTTTTTGTCACGTACCGCTTTTCAAATTTAATAATAATTATGTCAAGACAGTTTGTACCCCCACTCCCGATCCTGTTACCTAACAATAGTAATTGCGGGCCAGTTAGTGCGATGGGCAGGTTTTTTTTCCACACAATATTCGGGACAATTGGGCGTCCATTTAAGCCTGAGATCTTTCTCAACACAGACTCGATGATCTCATTATTTTGGTTTTCATGGACGTTAATGCCAAAAAAAAAAACTTGCTTCACATAATGAATAGATAGTAGTACACATGGTATTAAATACTTCAGAGCACAGCAGGTTGCTACTGCTGGCTGGAGAGTCTTCAATTTTTTCAGCCTAAAAAAAATCACAAGTCTTATTGGCACTGACAAACTTCCATTCGTGGAAATTTCGATCATCATTTACGATATCCTGCACTGATGTAGTGGTCAAGAAATCTCAAATGGATTTCTGATCCAATACTGATTGGCATGGACAATTTATGGACATCTCGGGACAATTATTATGTCTAAACTGTTGCGCCAATTGATTCATGCTGTGCTCCAATACGAGTATGTTGACATTGAACACGACTGTCTTCCACTGTCCCCTCCCCCGCAGTTGCTTCGACATTTGACCTTTTTGAGTTAACACTGCCATGTTGCTTATTGATGAGATTCAACGCGCGACCCCATTTTGAAAACCACTGCGAGTATATAGAGCAGTGGTTCTTAACCTTTTCAGGCCTTCGCACCCCTTTGAAGATACAGTTTCTTGGTCCTTTGTCCCACCCCCTACACCAGGGGTGATGGATTAAGTACATAGTTAGAGGCTTAGAGGAGCACCTTGCTCGCACCCAGCAGGGGAGCCACCTCGTATAGCCCCCCATGCAGCTGCTATAGAGTGAGCAAAAACCGTCACTTCTGCCGGTTGAACTGAGGATTTTTGGCAGTATGCGTACACCACCCTGTATATGTGGGACACTGCTTGTTTTTTATGTGTTAGATTCAGTTGAGCCTTGATAATAATATTTTCCCTTGTTGTTCGGATTTCAGCTGCCATTCGGCGTGGGAAATGAGTGGGCGAATCTCTACACCAGTATTAGCTGGGATGATGATTAGAGAGTACAAACAAACATCAGAGAGTATATATAAGTCACTCTTCAAGTGGATTAAGAGCAGAACAACACACCATCATAATCACATCGTAATATATCACTGACAGTGTCAGTGTTTGGCTGATCCCGGCTTATACCACGCGATAGTAGTTTCGTAACTAGTCGTTTAATCTTCGCATTTCGGCAGGGATAATTGGTCCATGTACTGTACACTACTTCTTGTTACTTAGCGTTATCGACTGTCACCTCTCCTAGTAACGCTTGATTTGTAAAAATTACCGAGTATTACCTTGGTATTTACTCTTGGTATTACTTCTTCACCATGAAGATTTTAAAATTTCGACAAAATATTCACACCTGAAATAGACACTTCCAATCGAAATGCTTTGCAGATGATACAATTTATGTCATATAGTACTGTAGTGTGTGCTAGGAATAATGCGGGCTTTCTTGCAAAAATGCATATCGATTTAGACAATCTGACCGTGTACAGTATAAGCTCTCTGTAATACAATCAGTAAGACTGCATTATCACAGGTATAAGCTCATCTATGACTGATGAGGTTGATGAAACACGCAGAGAGGACACACATAACAGGAGGCAACTAGGCAAACACGTTTTGAAATCCGCAATCTCGTCATTGCTCATACAGGTTCAGAAGTGAGAAAGAATAACACGTGGGCGATGACTGCAGTCTTGCAATACACGAGATAATATAGCAGTGGAAAGACCACACACAGCATGCTACATGTTACTACTACTTGAAGTTGTCATTGGAACGACAACTGAATGACAAGTAATATGTTATTGCTGCCCAGTATACATATCTCTAATTATAGCATGACGGGTTCTCATCCTTGAGAATTCTAGTATTTTTTATTCATTCCAGGAAGCCTTGGATTAATTTTGACTTCTGCACTGCACCTACTGTGAAAATGAGTTTAGATTGGACATAATTATTATGACATAGTATAGAACCATCAGTAATCGATCCGGGTTAAGTCTGTGGAAAACAACACGTGATTGCTTATTGGTTTGTAACTCCAGGACACGTCTGGCCAAATTGTTTTTGACGAGTACGTTATTACTTTTTTGAAAAGGCTTTTTTGGTTCCAATCATACTGGCAAGAAGAACAAGGAAGCACTGTGCATAATTATTATCCTTAGGTAAATAATGTTATGTTTTGTTTGGTGCTGGAGTGTTAAGTTTCCAAGCATTGCATTCGAGTCCATCATTTTATAACGTTTGGTAAGGGTCTGTTTCCGTCGGCCTAATTTTTGTTCTTGACAAAATGCAAGCCAGAACAATTGTTATTTGTGTTGCTTGACTGTGACTGCCTGTGGCTTGCTCTGATGTGGACATTTGCAGCTATTCAGGGTACCGCACTTTAAACCCTTCCCATGGAGATTAGTGTCATAAATTGATTTTAACGCGCTTATGATAGAATCAGAAGAGTTTTCAGTCATATATTGACAACTGGTGTGGAATGAAACCCTTTAATAAATAAAAAAAGTGCAGTGTTTATTAGTCCAATCATTAATTATTTTGTCCCAAACTTACTTTTGCATTAACATTAGTTGAAAAAGTCCATCATAACAAGAGAGAAGGTGCACATTTGTTATTCTTTTAATAAGTATTTTAATAATTTGGAATTTTAATTTATCATTCTGTTTTCACATTTCAATGCGATTTTAAGATGCTGAGAAAATTTACTGAAATGGAGAGATTTCGCGCCACAAACAATTAAGTCTACGAATTTCGTTGTTGCCTTTATTTCTAAGTGTAAAATTCCAAGCCTTGGCCATTTCCTCCTAGTCATCTCTCCGCAGAATCCTGCAGAAATTTGGCAACAGTTGTGCTGCAGGTCAAGGAGTTATAGTTTCTCAGGTAAATAATTCAGCTTGCACCTGCCCAAATAATCTACTGTAGTTAGGACACCACATAACTAACGTCTCTCACTATCCCCAAATGAGACATCTAGGTTAGTCACACTACGATAACAAAAATTCTAAATTGCAAATATAATTTGTCATCCTCAGCTGAACACATTTTCAGTGAGCAATTTTCCCCTTTTCTGTAGGTTTGCCCCAAATTTATCCCCACTTTTTGCAACAGTAAGGTTGGAAAAGTTCCAAGCAATGCAGTTACAGTCGTAGCCTTTGCGCAGAGGACGACATGTCAGAAATGAAGTGGCAGGCATATCGAATGTCTTCCAGTGGATATATCTTTAGGCAGAAACTTGATGCAGAGGTGGCAGATTCCTCATCAGCTGTGTGCCGTTACGGGGTTGCACAGCCCTGTACATTTCGCACTCTACATATGTATTGACGATAGACAGTACTGGGATTATTGAAATGAAACAAGTGAAGAACCGAGATGGCGAGGTCACAGCCAGTATCCCGCATGCATCCCAATCAGTTTCTCACTTGACGATCATCCTGGAAGTGCAGCTTCCCTCCTGACAAGGGAGCCCATTGGGTTGCCCTGAATAGTCAGGTTGAAAAAGGAGACAGACTCCTTGGGTGTCTTGATTCTTGTATCATTATTTTATAGATTACGCAGCACAAAGGGCACAGATATGTTGTGTCCCTATGAGAGTGTGGGAGTGTTCAATAATAATTTCGCAGTATCTTCACTCTTGTCATATCCGGGTTTTTTTCCCAATAGCATTCCAAGACTTGATTCACAACAAATGCCAGGGCTTAGGCAGGCAAGTCCAGGAGTTTTACAGGGTCGTAAAATGTGCAGGATGTCTGCTTCCCCTAAGCACTAAGCTAATCACATTTTTGATTAATATTTTTCAAACAATGCATGCAATACTTTAGGTGCGCTTACACCAGAGGGGCAGGTGTGATTAAGAAATGGTCGCTGTTGTCAGTGCCGGATTTACCCCCTCCGCCGCCCCTAGGCANCCCCCCCCCCCCCCAATGCCACTTAAAAATTCAATTTTTTTTGCCAAGTTCTCTCCTTCATTTCATTTTATTTTATTCAAATTTTATATTCCAACTCTTTAAACTTATGGCCGCCTCCGGAGGGCTTTTCTGCCTAGTGGAATATCCGGCAATGGGAACCCCCACCCCGACGAAATTTTTAATTTTTTAAATGATTTCGCCTTTATTTCTTATTATTGTAGGCTATTTGAAAAATATTTATTGGAACTTGCGGCCGCCCTAGGCAATTTCCTACTCTGCCCAATGGTAAATCCGGCGCTGCTTCCAGTCGCGTAATTATTTATTATTAATTTTTCGTTTACGTTCTTTTGTGTGCCTAAATTTGTTGCCCCTTGAAATCTGCCGCCCTAGGCAACTGCCTAGGTTGCCTTGCCGTAAATCCGGCGCTGGCTGTTGTATGCAGGCTCAACTCGGACCTACTCATGGGAAGTGAGCCTCAATTGGTCCATATGTTATCATGACTAGGTCTCAAGCTTCTCTAATGTAATGTAATGCACCTATTAACAATCCCTAATTATGCAATATGTTACTCAGCCAAAGTCAATGGTCAGGAAGTATGGCAATGGTGTAAAGTTCCTGGCTTATTTGCCTCACTTCCACCACAAACATACCTGCTATATAATTACGATTTGATATTTATTGTAAAGCATTCAAAATTAACGCAACTTTTGATACATTTCCTGAAAGAGTTTGCTTAGATTTCCACACTAACTGTAGCAGAAAAGTGGTCTTCAGTACATATTAATAAACACTTGCCACATTATTTCAGGAATGTCACACATCCACCCGCATGCATTACATTTCTTCTGTATAGTTCATATGTGTTGACATTTCCTCTTCTTTCCTGTCCAGCACACTGTATTGCTATGTCTGCAATGCTGTCCTCCGTCAATGCTATCCTGTCATTGTCATCACCACAGGCCAGTCCGCAACACAAGGCAGGAATGAACTCAGGAGCTGCCTTGAGTGGTCTTGGCCAGGGTCAGCACCACATCATCCTGACGCTGAATTAGGCACAGGCTGGAAAATATTATTACCCAATTAGTCGCAGTTTCAGCACAACGCTCACAGAATTGGTGCATTTGACTTCATCTCATGTGTCAGTCCTGACCTACCGTCTTATCTTGTATGCATCAGTACTCCCAAAAATGCTAATCACAGGCAATAAAATCCTCCCATCACATCATGCATAGGCCAATATTTCCCAAGCGCTTTTTACATTACATGCATGACATGATAACTCCATTCCTTCATGAGTGCTTGGGATAAAGAAGCTTGGTCAGGACTACCACAAAATTATTAGCATGAAAAATTGTTGACTGCCATATTATGCACTACAATAAATTATTATTACGATCTTGAACATTTTATAGCAATTCTGTGAGGAAAAAGAGGAATTAAGCAGAACAGAAGTTGTATGAAATCGTCCCAGTGTTAATTTGGCTTCACTACCACTTAACATGGAGAAGTTAGCAACACTTGATATTTGGCATTTACATAATTTGCATGAAGCATTACAACTGCGTAGCGTGAGATTAAAGCGACAGGGTACGGTTGTGAGAGGACGTGCCTGGTCTCTCCCTCCAGCATGATGATGGGGCTCTTCTTGCTGGAATCGGCAGAGAGAGCAGCCCCAGCCGCTGCCACTGGATCGTCCCCTCCCCCATTGGCAGGCGGAGGTGCGTCAATGAGCTTGGAGGCCAGCTCCGTCATGGTGGCCGTCACCCCGGACAGGTCTGGACTCACCTGTCCCTTGGCTGTGAATGACAATCGGCAGTCATTATAGGTCAAATGCGCAACCGTTGGCCGACAACAACAACAACTAACCGGAGAGGCAGAGTCCCTGCCTGTCAGCGCAGAGGGCACCAATCACTCCAGGCTGGTGGGTGCTAAAGCAGTGAATAAGGTTAAGAGGAGCGACCTTTGACCTAATAAGGCTGCCAGGGCATCGATCATTTCCTACTGCCCCCATGGCCAAGTTACGTACATGTCCTCCAGGGCCTTCTCCAGGTTCCTCTCCATGATGTCTGTGGGATCAGCTGGACGTGCTGGAGAACGTGCTGGAGAAGGGAACGACAATCAAAGAAAGTGACCAAATTCCGTCACGTGACGATCGACACGGGGCCAGTGGCTCACTTGTTTCATGAGAGATTAAGAGTTGGGGTGCGTTCAGACGAGTGGCGATGGGTCGACTGCAGTGACGTCACCGAGTGTGAGTGTTCGAACGCAGCATCGTTCGAAAGATGGCGTCTCGCATTGTGGGATCTGCGACTGTTCGAGCGGTCAAGGGAAGGAAGCTCGTCCCCACCAGGGCAGCCCTCGTCCTGGTACGGGTCTCCCTACATTACCCTGCCCACTCAGATTATCTCAGAAAAACAAATAGGGGACCAGCCGCAAAGGGGAAAGTCCAAAAACTGTTGCGTCAGACACTTCGCGACAGGATACGTTCCATTTCTGGAAAGTTCCATACAGGGAAAAATAATGTCAACCTTTTTTTTTTTTATTGCAATTTTTGCACCTTCGATTGCAGTCTTCCCCTGTGACTCTTGACCTCTCTTCCGTAGAGTCCATCTGCCGTTAAGAAGCTGCAGGAGCTCTTGGATGGCAAGAAGGAGTTTGTGAGTCTTGACACGTACGTTGCTTTTGTCATTACCTTGTTGTCGTCCTTTCCTGCCATTGACAGGTTGGGGTGAAGGTCGGGGTCAAGCAGCGGGGATGCAACGGCCTCAGCTACACCCTCGACTACGCCTCGGAGAAAGGCAAATTTGACGAAGAGGTGGTGCAGGACGGTAAGGCCACCCAGAGCATTGCATAGTGCCCACGCTCTTATTACACTTTTATTCCCACCCGCGGCTCCTTGCAGGTGTCCGTGTGTTCATAGACAAGAAAGCCCAGCTGACCCTCCTTGGGACAGAGATGGACTTCTCCGAGAACAAGCTCACCTCCGAGTTTGTTTTCAACAACCCAAACATCAAGGGGACCTGTGGTTGTGGGGAGAGCTTCTCCGTCTGACCATGTTGTGTCGGCTAGGGGGGGGCGGTAGAAGCAGCATGCAAATTGTACAAAGAAAATATTGTGTGAATAGAGGACGTTCCTGATCCTGTACAGATGGTGGTGCTGTTTGTAAAGATGATTTCTGTGTATAAATTAAAAGCAATTCGTTTGAAGAATCATCCGGCGAGCTTTATCTATCTTGAGCATCTTTTATTCCATATTCATGTCTCCCAACAAAGTTTCAATTTGTCATGGTTGATTCATATAATTGTGAATATTTTGTGCGAAAGCATCCAACAATTACAAAATGAACCATTTGAACTACAGGCAGCACCATTTAAAACTACTAAGCAATGGCACATAAATGAACATATTGGGTGTTTCAAGGTCATAGCTTTTGTTGCTGTTTTCACACACACACACTTTTCTACGACTAGATGGCACTTGCACATCGTTATAATACAGTGTCACGATGTAAGTGACTGGCAATGCCCATACAGACACGTTTGGTCCCATAAACTGAAACCAGTTGCGTTCCCAGGCAATTCCTGCTCAAATTTCTGAAGAGAAAAGTGTCCTGCACTTGATGCATTATTGGCACAGGTTCTTTATCACCTTAGGTCAAAGGTTAACCTTTGACCTAAGGTGATATTCTTAATCTCTCGAACTGATCAATCAAGTCATTACTCGACAGTATCTGGGTAAATAAAATGCATACTTCCGTGACCAAATATAAAAATAATATCATGCTGCTTGGTCCAGCGCATTAAGACTGATCCTCACTTGGAACAATCCGTGAACAGAACTGGACCTTTTCACTTGGACTTTTTGCGCAGCCCCTTGGCTCGTTCAAATATCTGCAACAGAAAAGGTAGTAGCGTAGTGGTCATATGCATGCCAGGCAGTTGCGCACCAACTTACTTTCTTATGACTCGCAGACGCCAGTGTTTTTGGCAGTATGTTGTGCATGGCTTGAGCCACCGGATCAGCGTTGTGATCCATGAGGAATTGAAGGACGGATTGGTACACATCGCCATCCACCCCCTTAACCTGACTGGCGTGGTGCAATGCAGTGCATTCCTGGTAGTCTTTCACGGAGAGAAGAGCAGTGGGGTTTCCTTCCAGCAGCACCATCTTCCACACCAGTGGCCAGTTCTTGGTCTCAATTGCAAAGACCAGCGGAATCCTTCCACCGCTCAGGTCCTGGGAAGAATAATAGAGATCGGCGATCACGTTGGCAGATACGTTGCGTGGAAATAATTGAAGGGACATGTGGCATCATCTCTCCATACCTGGCGAAGCTGATCAGCACCATGGTCCAACAGCACTCCCAGCATCTTCACACCCCTGTCGTTCTCATTTCTAGCTCGAGCCAGAATGTGCAATGGAGTCATGCCTGCTGAAATATTAAATCAAATCTCTCTCTCACTACTTTGCCTGCAAACAGTTCAGAAATATTAGAAAAATATCTTACCATCAGAGTAGTTCCTTATGTTGACATCGAAGACGAGGTTCCCTTCGGCACCAACAACTTGTAGCAGTGCACTGACAACATCTGCATATTCGTCGCCCCATTCACATAAAATGTGAATAAGGGTATTCCCATCCCCATCAACCTATCAAAAGAGAGTCGAGTTCATCAAATTAAAATAAATGCGGTGTCAGATTCCATGACAGAGTAAAAGGATGCGTTTCCCATGCCCAACTTCTCGTACAAAATAATTCCCTACCTTCCTGTTGATAGACTTCTCCGCTCCGACTCGCACCATAGCTTCGGCCACGTACCCAACAACCAAATCCTTATTCTCATAGGCAGCCACTTCCAGCGCAATCTGCGTAACGGAATGTCCATCAGACGAGGAACACTCAACCTCCACTTATTGACTATAGCACATACATTTCCCTGGGCATTTTCCCTGGTAAATACTTCTGCCAAACCCAGATGAACAAGCCTCTCCACCAACTCGAAAAGACGTTCCAGGTTAGTACTAGTATCTGTTATGGCTTGGTTCAGCAGCCTGGAAAAAGAACGACAACCAATAAGTGTGAAGAATGCATGTTGCCACCAGCTATTGACTCACTCATTGTTCTGTTCCTTGTCGAGCTTCTTCAGGTCGTGCACATCCTTCCTCATTATTTCGTCGTGCCACGCTCCCTTTTTGTCCTCATCCAATCTCAGAAGGACGCGATGTGTTGCCGACTGCTGTTGGACGGGACGGGGTCTGACCGGACTTTGTTCTGGCTTCGGCAAAATCAGTCTGGGTGCGGGGACGGTGATGTTGACCGGCAGCAGCACTGCAGAAGGTGTCTGATACACCACGACTGGACTGATATGTTGAAGAGGTTGGGGAGGTGGGGAGGCATGCGAGTAATAAGTGTCCGGGAGGATGCACCCAGCCATATGATCCGGGACAGGCAACACCTGAGTGTCCCCAGAGTGGCTGCTGGTCATGTTGTTCAAAACCGCCTCCCCACCCTGGATCAACCTGTTCTTCAATTCTATGAAGTCGTCTCCCAGTGGCTGGCCGCTACTCTGATTTAAAATGTCTTCTAAATTCTCCCACTCATCAAGGCTGTTCTCCCTCTCGTTGTCCGAAGTCGATGGACTGTTCCGGCTGGAGAAGTCCTCACCCGGTGGGCTGCCTGAGCTCAACGACGGGTCTGAAGATAATGGCCAACTCTGGGGAGACGGGGTGGAAGCACTGCTGCTGGTCGAAGGCAGGGACGGATCGTTGCTGGACAGAGACGAACTGTTTCTCTGACGGGGCATGTTTGGTGCGGGTGCTAGGACTCCGCTTGCTGGCCACGCGAGATAATCCTGAAAATCGAAAATGTTACGCTACAGGAACGCATGCTCACACCATGAGTAGCATGCGTACATTGTCAGTCACACACACCAGATGCAGTTCGCTGCTCTGGACCACGGCATCAGCAGCATGGTGCACCGCACCCTGGAAGAATTATCACAGTGTACAGTCTGAGTGCAACTATACTGACCTCTGAACTGAAATAATTACATGGGCAGCTTCCCTCCGGAGACTCTGCTTGGTGTACGGTGCGGACTTGTTCCCGTTAGACTTGCTCTTGGTGGCAAGACCTCTCTCCAGGATGGAATCGTCCGAGTCAGAACCATCACTGCTGGTCTCTGTCTCTGCAGAGCACGGCTTCATTCCCAGAGCGATATTGGGCCCAATGTTCCGGGTGAACGACTTTGGCTCAAGTCGCAGCAGCTCGCTCCTCTTTGCTTGTTCCATCTGCGACTGTGCTGGACGCAAACTGTTCCATGATGACCGACAGTGGCCATCAACCGTCTTGTAATCCCAGCAATCTTTGAGATTATTGCTATGTGCATCCTTTTCATGCTCCAACAGATCAGCGGGATAATCGCACTTGGATGCTATTTGCTTACTTGCAGCTTGACTGCAGTCCAGTGCGCAGCTACCATGAGCTCTCTCCGCATTGAATGGACATGCACCGCTCCTCTCCTCCTCCCAGCCTGATTCTAGGACGTGTTCTACCCCATCGCGCCTTCCATCGTTGAACAGCGGGCAGTCTATCGACAGGTCACTCACCAGATCAGCAAGGTTGCTGCAGTAGTCTGCTGCGGCAGCGCTTGGCTTCACCGTGGCTCCGTCAGATGCGTTGTTGTCATCATCGCTGTCTTCATCAGCCTCCTCTTGTGAAGCACCTCCCCGCACGGCCCTCATCCTGAAAATATTCCAACACATGCTGGTAAGAAACTTTCATTTGGCACAAGTATATCTGTTGGGGATCATTGTTTGCACAGTGTAGGCTACCTTGATGAGCGGTACACCAGTGGTCCTGTTGGCAGGAGGCTGATGCAATGCCACGCACACAAAGGAGACTCTGGAGGAATGTTATGTGGTGCGTGGGTGGAGTCCAACAGCAAAGGCTGCTGATCTTTGTTGTTTGTTCCCCAGCAAGCCTCAGGCTGCATCAGGTTTCACACTTTGAGACTCTGAGCTGCTGAAAGTCCAACTCTTTTCAGCACGTGATCTGAAATGCCTGGCGTCTGACTCATCATTGCCAGTCTGGTGGGTACGACGTCCTCAATGGTGGTGAGGGATGTTATCTGAGCCGCGCGGTTAGTTTACGACGCTGTTTTCATCCTCCTATTTCCTGTCTCAACCTCTTTCTCTCAGAGTACGGTCATAACTTGGAGCCCTGCCAATCTAATCAGGCAGGGAATTTTACTCGGAAGTCGGAAGGTCACGACCCTCTGGAGGAGACGGCGCCAATGTGGCGCCACCTGTAGACTCAACGTGACATCAGCTGCTATCTGTTCATGGCCACACAAAATGCCTCTCGCTTATTTGTCGTAAATGCAAAAACAGCCTTTTTATTTAAAAATCGCACAATACAATGCACTCGTACAACAGTTCAATACAAACGTTTTTAAAAAAGGTTTAAAAAAAGCACAACCGTGGCATCAATGTTCCTCCTTGGCCAGCCTGTACTTGTGGAGGTACTTCCTGGTGGTGTAGGACAGGTTGGTTGCTGACATGCCGTACAAGGTCACTTCCCCAGCCCCACCGCCGCCACCCATCCTGCCCTGCTGCTCCTTGCTTGTTCCCGTCCCACCCTGGATCATCACCCTCTGCTCCACCCTGCTGGTCGTGGTGGTCATGGTTGCCCTCACTCCCCTGCCGCCTGCTGCTGGTGGATAGGACGGTGCAGGAGGTGCGTCCCTCTTGTTCAGGTACTTCATGGCCAGGGCGTTGATCTCCATGCTGCACTCTGACTCGGGGTACAGGGACATGTAGTTCAGGCGAGGGACGTAGATCGAGTTGAAGTCCGCCTTCTGGGGCAGTTGCTGGTCCGCAAAGCTGACCCCAGCCAGCGCTCTCATGCGGGTCGTCTTTCCTATGCTGTCTGGGGATCGAGGCATCGGCTTCTCAGGGGGAACGGGAGGTTTCTGGCATTGCAGCGGAGGACCTTTACCCCAACCGTTCTTGGCACTCTCTTGCTGCTCAGCCACGACCACACCACCAGCACCACTGCCAGGATGAGCTATTCCCGCCAGAACGTTCTCGTACATGTCATCTTCATTACTAGGTGCTGCGCTGTCTTGGTCCAGAAACTTCTGGACATGGTTCTGCAGGAATCAACCAGACATGAGCAGAAATGCCAGTTGTGAGGCTAATAAGGAAGTTGGCGGTAACTGACCATGACATTGTGGCACACTGTCCAGAGCCCTGGTTGTTCGCTCTCCTGCTGTCCCTGCTGATGGTTGCAGCCACCGGAGCAGCAGCCACGGTCATTGTTGACGTAGGAACTAAAACCATCTCCGAGTCTAGGGCTGTCCCACTCTGACGAGGAATTGGACGTAGAGTGTCCCAGTCCGCTTGCACTGCGGAGAGACAAAGTGAGTAACCAGCAGTGGTGGACCCATAAAAAGCGCAACCACCCACCTGTCCAGAGAGTGCTGGAAATCCCTCATGTCCACCTGGATGGAGGAGACGGGAGGACTGCACTGCTGCTCGTGCATGGTAGGCAGCTGCAGCCCCTGCAGGTTGATGCTCAGGTCGTCCTCTTCCGGGGCGTGGCTGGAAGGGGGGCTGGTGGCGTGGCGGCAACACTGGCAGTGCTCCGCAGCCTCCCCTTCCCCCTGGGTCCAGCCGTCCACCATCCTCGGAGGAGGACTGGTCTGGGTGGCCCTGTCCTCTCTCCTCCTCCTCACCACCTCCTCCTTCTCCTTCTCCTGCCTGCTGGCTGCAGTGCTGCTGGTAAGGAGCGCCTGCTGGGCCAGCAGCTGATGGATCTGCCTCTGGATCACCTCCAGGTGCATCTTCTGCTCGCTCATCATCTCCTGCGTTGGGACGAAGCAGCCGCAGGGGCCAGACGCCTGGGAACAGTACCTGGGTGGAAGGCATGTTAGCATCGGACATATGGTGGCCCTGCATGGTGTTGTTGCATGCTGTGCTGTACCTCTCCCGAGGGCCAGCTGCACAGTCCTCCTCCTCTGCTGGTGCCGCCAAGCCCCGCCTGTAGACCCCCTCATCATTGTCCGGAGCGCAGTGGCGATACCCGTCGCCCAGTCCGTCCAGCACCAGGGACAGCTCTGGGACGGCTGGTCTCGGGGGCTGGAAAAATGAGCAAAGGCGAATAAACAAATGCCCTTTCCACATTCCATTGTTAAATGGAGAGATTGTTATTATTGTTGCAATCGTCATCGTTACGGGCGGGATGGACTTGGTCGGCAATAAGGGCGTCCTGGGTTGAGGGGCCTCATCCCCGTCCAGCCCGTGCCACACCCTGCGCCTGTCTCCCATCGGACGACGGACCGCACTGTTGTTATCCGGCCACCCCAGCAACAACAGAGGAGCTCAATTATTACAAGCCACGACAACAATAATTATTATGCCCAGAGGAGACCGTTTGCCGCCTTTTTGAAAAAAAAAAAGAAGGAGGAGGATCAGAAGGCCGCCATCTTGGAAAAGAGAAGCAGTGTTGCCAGCTGGAAAAGAGGAGGGAGGGGGAGGGGGTCGAACGTCGCGTAGCTGATATTACGTTTGCAGGTAGCGGCTTACTTACTTTCAAATCAATAATAATTCCTTCGAGAATAAGAATTATTATTCCTTCCAACTGTATTGTTGTCTCATTGAAGAAAATTCGAAGCTGGCAATCTTCGCACTGCAACAACAACTGCGTTCATCCGGGTCGTGCATCTTTACAGGCTGAGCAACATACTGGCAGGCAGATTACAATCCATAATCAAGTATACAATAATGGGATGCAATAAAATAATGCAGCTGCACTATCACATGTCGGGTGCATTTACTATGCATTGTCATGGCCAATCGTATGCAGAGGGGGACATTTACTCGCAGGAGGGGAAGCGGCAGCCTGCTATATTTGGGTGCAGTCCTTCAGCAGCAAGGATTTATAAGAGTGCACTTGGTACGTTTCAGCAGGAGCGAGGGGCCCCTCGTCGTCACAGCATGGAAGAATGTAGATATTACCTACTGCACTGCAGATTGCACCTCCTGGTATGATGAACCTCTCAGGTCAATATATATAATTATATATATTATGCTGCGTTCATTATGTAACATCATCAGCCAAAAAATTATAATAACGGTTCATAATGCAACGTTATTACCAAGAGGGAATCATTGCTAATAATACCCATGTGATGAAACTGCTGGAGACCTTCCTGATTTTGGTGGATTCCAATAATGGTATTCTGTGCATGCCACTTCCTTTCAGATTTGCCTTGTGTGTTTGTGCGTTGACACTCCACACCTGGCAATGGCTTATTCATCCAAGGAGGAGGACCACTCATCTGGATGGATGGATGACCATGACTTTGAAGAGCATGGAGTAACTGACATGCTTGAGAGTCGGTTATTGGGCGGAGGATTCGTTTCTGATCGGGATTTGATCAGAGCCATTGACAAGAGCCTGTGGCCGGTTGTGAAAGGCATGATTAACATGGGGGGTAACATCAACGCCAAGGACAAGTTGGGGAGGACTGTAGTAATACTTGCCGCTCTCAATCAGCAAAATGCCTTGGTGAAATGGCTGCTGGAACGTGGTGCTAATAGCTCATCTCAGGATGAAAAGGGCAGGACAGTATCTGACATTCTCAAGGACAATGGGTCCCTAGTCCTTGCAAGGACTGTTGATAACTGGAAGACTCACACAGGTGGGATCATTCCTCGGTTAAGTGGCGCATAAGAAAGAAAAACTCATCCAGTTAACCATCAGTGTGGAGGAGGAGTCAGTCCAGCTATATATATATATATATATATATATATATATAGCCTGGGTGGATTTGACAACTTCAAGGAGGTTGTCACTTATTGAGACTCATTATCTGGGATTTAAGTCTAAATCCGCATGTTACACCAGGTGACATAGGTTCGCACAGGTTATTAAAAATTGAACATTCTTTCGGTAATCTATACATATCTAGGGTTAACTGTGCTTTATTGTAGCTTGCCGCCATTGGACAGACTCGTACAAGGGAGGTGAACCAGGAGTGGGGAACAAGCGACTGTGTTCACAATCCTAACAATCAATAACACTGTACCTAACACATTCATCACTAACTATAGTTGTGGGATCTGTAACACATGCACCCTTTTTTCCTTCTTCATCTTAGCAGCAAGGGTTTTTAAAATGATGGCCATTATTAGGTGATTTAACATGCTAAAGAAAGGGAGAAATCATGTCTGTTGTTGTTGTTGTTGTTGTAATTAATGGATGCTAATGATAACTGTAATTGGTACTTAGAGTTTGGAAATCACCTACTCAGAGTACTTATTGGCAAAAAATGCACAATAATATGCTAGGACCACGCATGGTTTTTTATTTGATACTATTGCACTACTTTCTGTAAATATCCTCAGTTGATTAACAATTTTATAACTAGGTAGACCTAAGTATACTGCATAATATGTTACACTTTAGAAACTGTGTACGAGATTAAGAATAATCTTGTATAAAAGATTCAGAGAGTTATTAAAATTGACTTGACTGCTACTTATGTATTTAATTCTAATGTCAGATAAAGAATTGCATGCATAGACACACAGATGATGTTTCCAAACCCATGTGAAACCTTTTAGAATCATTATACACGCTTCCCTGATAACAATAATAATTGTCCCATTAATTCATCACAAGTCCTTAGAGAAGCAGTCCCCTTTGTAGTCCTTATTGATGTCAAGAATCCCGCGGATTCTGATTTGAGAGGCCATTTGAAGTCAGTGGTGAACAGCAGTGGGAACTGGTGCTGAACTTGGGAGCAAAAATGCCCATTAGAAACCAGCAGCAGTGGAGATTCACGCCCCTCTGATGAGGCATCTCAACTGCTGCATGGCTGGCGACTAAAGCCATTCTGGTGTGATGCCAGCTGGTGGGGCCTGCAAACCACAACAACAATCTGTTGGGAAGTACTGTCAGATGACGAGTACACACTTCGGTTCAACATTGCTTCCTTCCATCCAGTGTGCCTGGTGTCACTTTTTTATAAAGTGCAGGGGCTGTAGATCAGGTTTCAGTAAGGTTCATACCATTGGATTGGTATTTGGTGGAATAATTGCCCTTGCCTTGTACTTTTATTTCTTACACACTACAATAATGCACGTGATGCATCTAAATGTGCAACACTTTTTTAAACTAAGGAAATTTCAAATCATTGAACTGAAGATGTGTGATTCCCTTCTCTAGTTTCCATCAACTTATTCGAACCATTCCTCTCAAGTTTACTGTCTAGGAATCTATTTTATCATCATAGTAAAGTTGGATCAATTGAGATGTGACCTTAGCTATGCATGTATAATGAAATGATTGGTAAATGAATACAGCTAAACTGTAGTTTGATATTTTTCTTAAAATCCGTCTCATGTCATTGCTCACTAGTAATAATCTTTGAATAAATGATTATGAGGGCATTATACTGACGACACATTACAAAAGGGGATCCGTAAACGATACCAGTACAGCATATTCCAAGACCCAAACTTCGCACAGTAAATAACTGCAGAATTCAGTAACGGAGTCATAGACCAAGCAGTCAGCAGGCACACACAATAATGCAGTGTATGAGGGCTTGGATAAAAACGATTCAACATGAAAGTGAAAACATTATCCTGAGGCCCAGAGTACAAAACCAATTAATTTGGCCTGTAACACAAATGAAAGGCTGAAAATGAAAACACTTTTTGTCACTGGTTAAACCACACTTGTTAAAAATTGAAACAATTATTCCTTTATGTTCAATGATGGTAAAAATTCATGTTTTCAAAATAATAAAAAATAAAGAAAGAAAGAAAAAGAAAAGCCAAAATTCCCTATTTTTCCTTTGACCTCCCAAAAAAATAAAATTCCGAGATCCTCGAAAAAGAAACAGTGTTCTTCTGGTCCTTTACAACAGTAGGCACATCAATGCCCACATTCTCCCAATAACAATATTCACCAACAATATATGCACCTTTTGTCTGTAGGTTGCTCAGGTTATCTACATTTCTCTCGTTAAACTAAATACTCAGTTCGTGTCGAGCATTATTTACTTTTATGACTCATAAAAATCATTGGACGTTCTCTGAACAATAATGCACTAAATTATTATGGCCGAAATCAGCATGCATTGTTAAACTCGATATCTTGTAAACTTGTTACCTATCATCGTTCAGTGTATGGGAAAAGTACGCATCAGCCTGGATGCACTTGTCATCTGCACATGCTGCAGCAATGGGATCAAGCAACGATTATCTTCCGTGATGTGTACTCTGTGGAGTCATCCTCAAGGTGAAGTGGTGCATTCTGCGCGTTGAGAGGGCAGCATCCAATCCTCTCGATCCATTCAGCCAACTCTTTTGGTCCACGCTGGACTTTGAAACTCCAAGTCCATCAGCTCTCCTGGTAAGAAAAAAGTGTTCTGATGACAAAAGTTAATTGGATGAAAGCATTTTATTGCAATACTTTTTGTGACATCACCACAAAGAACAACAACTGTGTCTTGTGTCATTTTCTGCAGGAAACGAAATCGCCAAGTCTCGGGATGAAAGCAGCATGGTGCAGTTTCTACATCTTGGTATGGACATATTGCAATATTATGTAAAAAAAACATATATTAAATTACGAAAAATCACATTCTCCTACATACAACTTGAATGTATCAATCAGCAACAAAAAAATATTTCAATTAATGCGAAGAAGTTGGTGACTCTGGCATTCCAATGTGCAGGGTGGTCCGAGGCTGATGGGACTCGACTGAAGTTAAGGCATTCTAATGTGCATGTGCCAACTACTCTTTCCAGGCAATAATGGTGTGGTTGGGTGCAGACGCTCACAGGGAGGAGCCTCATACACCCTTGCTCAATGAAGACTATTCAGAGTTGGATGAAGACTTGGTCCGCATTGTGGCGCACATGGATCAGTATAGCGATGGAACTCTCGGCAGGCGGTTTGGTCACGCAATTCCTGATCGTGAAATAATCAAAGCTGCTAAAAGGGGTTTCTGGCCATTTGTGAAATCACTGGTGAATCTTGGGGCCAACATCAACGCCAAGGACAGTGATGGAAACTCCATACTAATTCTGTCAGCCTTAACTCGCCAAAACTTCATGGTGAAATGGCTGGTGGATCGAGGGGCTGATACCTCAAAAAGAGACAACCGAGGCAGGACATTAAGGAGCATTATAACTGCCAATGGTGACAGAGACCTTCTGACTTGGTTTGCTGGGAGGAGGATTGGCTAAATTTGAAAAATGGGTGACGCTGTGTACAAAAACGGAAATATCGTTCAACACTTCACACAGGCAGATGAGGCTTTGGCAGACTGCAGGTGCGCACGTGGAACTGTTCGTAACATGCCATTTTCTTTTGGCATAATAATGTTGGTTCATTCAACTATCAGTCACCTCCTTTCAGGCCAAACTGTACAGTACTCATCGTGAATATTATGAAACTAACGAGATATAGAATCAGGGCCAAATTATTTGATCAGTAGTGCACCTCCAGAACGTCTTGGCATGAGTGCTGGAGGGAGAGTCATCATTCCCTGCGCACAATGTAGTACCCCTGGAAGCACATGCACCTGAGATGTTACATTAACAACTTTATGTCTTGGCTTTCCAGCTCATCCTGGTCAGCCAAACCCCTCTGCCCCTTCCTCCATGTCATGTTCTGCCACACAGTGATCAAACAGTCTCCCCAACCATTACCAACACAGCCCACCTGATTCCACTGAAGCTAGAAACTCAATTGAGTCATGTATTTCAATTATACTACAAAAACACTCGTTTTAAAATTAATATAACTTTTAATTGGTGTGACTTGGTGTGACAAGTGCATTGAAATGCATCATATTCAGAAATTAAGACAATGTGCGGAACTCCTGCCCCACCTTCATGATGAAATACTGAACTCGGACAGTATAAAAAGAGTGCAGGAAATGTAGGTTCATCTGACATTCGTCTCCCCTTTACAAAAATGATGCCCGAGACGCATGCTCCAGTTTCAGGAAATGAAGTCGCAGTCCCTTAAAAAGCATGCCAGTACCAAGGATGGCGCCCAATGTAGGGTTGCTTGTGAATTATGTGTATGTTTTATGTTGCTATTGGTTTCGGCCAGGGACAGACGTCTGCTTCCCCTGCTGAAGGAATAAAGTGGTCACGCCAGATATATTGCTCAGCAAACTTAAACAAGCTGAAGTAAATATCTTGTAAGGCTGCTAGATTTAAAAACCAGGAGCAGCGGATAAGTTTGGGCGAACTGGACAAACCATAATGGCTGTGTGTACTCAAACAAACAAACCATTTCTCGCAAATTATTACTGTTTGCAATATTCACACATGTTGTCATTTTTCAGAGACTCTTTCAGAACAAGTTGGAAACCTAACCACAACGCTGCCACTCGCAACACTCCTGCTATTCTTGGAAACAACAATAGGGGGTTTGCTGCTATGAAATTAATTAATAACTTCTTTTTTTTTTTTTTCAAAATCTACTTATGAGGCAAAGCTTCATTTTGTTTTTGTTTTTTTGTCAGCCCATGGCAACGGGATTTTGTCGGTGATCACCATGGAAACAGGCTGTGAGAAAAACAGGCTCCGCTGCCAGCACCTCATAAAAGAGCAATCTCTAAAGTCCAAACAATAAAGCATAAAAGCGATTACATACTGTGGATTCCACCAATATGAATTGTTAGATTATATCTTACAAAGTGATTCACAAATCACTGTTTAGTCTATTAGTAACACAAAAGGAAGCTTGGGTGGGTGTTGTGACGTCTGTGCAAGACGTAGTAGAGCGATAACTTTTAATATTCTAGCGCAATACCCTTTTTTTTTTTTTTTTTGGTTGTCCTCACTGGTGAAGTTGGTAGAGGCTGCCACTTCCATGTCTGTGTATTGAAACATCTCCTGCTGTTCAAGTTCATTTCTCCTGATAAGAAAAAAGAACAGGTGTGTTTAAAAAAAATGAATCTCATGGAAACATTGTATCTTATGAATAGCACGTAGTCAATTACTGTGTCAGGCACACCACAGAGAATACAGCTGCTGCGTCGTGTGTCATTTCTCACAGAAAACTACAGCTCCGAGTCTCATGATGGAAGCAGCTTGGTTTCATCTGCTGGTAAGGACATTGCTATCAAAACAATATATTTTAAATATGCCTGTGTTACTGGCGCAGGGAAATGCTAATCAAATCATTCCATGTAGAAGAAGGCTACCAAAAATCAACCCTGCTGAATTAAGCTCTCCCAGAAGACGCGCCAAATTAAAAGCCGAAAAGAATACCTTCTGGCGTTTAAATAATAATAATCAATGGTGAAATTATAGCGTTTCCTAATAACTTGACATGACAATCCCTGTGTGCCTACCCCTCTTTCCAGGCAGTAGTGGCATGGTTATGCGCCGCCGACATTCAAGGGTTGCCATCAACAACACCCAGCGATGACTACTCTGATGAAATGGATGAAGAAGAGCTGCTCTTGCTGGTCCAAGAGCATGAGAATCCAGGCCAGCTCAGCACTCGGCGGATGGGTGCACTTATTCCTGACAACGCATTAATCAAAGCGGCTCAAAAGGGCCTCTGGCCATTTGTGAAATCACTGGTGAGTGTCGGAGGTGATGTTAATGCAAAGGACAAAGCAGGAAACTCTTTGCTAATTTTGGCAGCCGTAGCTGGCAAAAGCCACACGGTGCAATGGCTGGCGGATCATGGGGCTGACAGCACAACTCGAGATGACAGGGGCAGGTCATTACGAACCATTGTTGAAGAAAATGGCAACTCGGACCTTAGAGAGTGGCTTGCAAAGAGGAGGCTACCCTCTGAAGGTTTACTGAGCTAAATCTGAAAAATGAACAAAATTAATAATGAAATGGATTGCTACTTTTAAGATTGAACAATGAGAATGGAGCACTGAGGAAGGTGGTCGTATACGTACAGTATGTGTGAGATTTTTTTACAGTGATGTATGCTTACCACATCGTTTCTTGGCTGTTGAAATAACATGAAAAGCTGCTTCACTCAATCTGCAACATTTTGGAACCCCAATGGCACACACTCAGATGGAAAGCAGACTTCCCAACAAAGATATATTTTATTCCACCACAACAAATGTAGCTTATTGTACAAGTA
Organism: Catajapyx aquilonaris; assembly: GCA_000934665.2. Taxonomy (NCBI): domain Eukaryota; kingdom Metazoa; phylum Arthropoda; class Diplura; order Dicellurata; family Japygidae; genus Catajapyx; species Catajapyx aquilonaris. The sequence goes on along the minus strand of KZ538178.1, from coordinate 80,657 downwards.
GGGTCATGAACAAGAGAAATTGAAAACAAAGGTAAGAAAATAAACTCTCGAAGGTGAAACAAGAAATGCCAAGGAATGTTAGCCGCAGATTTGTGACTCGACAAAATAATGTAAGAGGGAAAAATAAACTCAGTGGATATGTTTCCCTGCACCTGGGACCTGCTTCAATGAATTTCGCACCTAGGGAAGGACTTCACGTTTGCCTTCACTGTGGACCAAGCAGTGACGCAATGGTCTTCAATCGCAAATTAATCACTGAGCACTATTAATCACATTATACTAATTACCTAAGGATTCTCAAAGTAATTGCAAAATGCCTCAAGCATTGAGGAGGTAACCTGCATGACAAGGCTGTTGCCAAGAATTAGTTGCGTCCTAATGCTCAACATGGAAATCAACAAGCACTAACATGCAACTGGGTCACTTGCAACATGTGAGACTGTCTCTAGTAGAGTAACAAACAGACTCAACATGATTCGTAAGCCCCACATAATTCAAGCAATTAGAATTAAATTGTCCAAGTTCCTCCACGGCTCGAAGGGCCTCCCCTGGTTAACTGAGCAACTCACCCTGCCGAATTACAACCAGGAACTTCACATATTGCTAACAAGGAGAGCACAAGAACTGGACTCGCACAGATTCGCATGAAACTGGCACGCCAGGCATATCGTAGGCTGATAATTCACTGGTAGGAGCTATGTCAGCCAGCCACTTTAAAAGCGAGCAAAATTGTATTAGTGACCTTCACATACATGTGTAAGGCCTGAGAAGTGAATAACAGGCGTGTGACATGGAATATACAGCATATAATAATAGCAATTGATTAATATCTTTTACTAATTATGCTAATATATTTTTGCCTATAATATGAAAAGGACTGGGCATCACAAACCAGTGAATTCACAGCCTATGATGCACCTATTGTTCCAGTTTCATGCCAATCTCCACGAGTCCAGTACGAGTGCTTTTCAACAACTAGAACAATGGAAACAACATAACAATACCAAAAATACTTGGGTACAACCTAGTACAACCATGTGACAGCAACTTCTGGTATAAAAGTATACAACCTCTCGTGGACTTCACTTTCATACTGCCAGGAAAATATAAGGCACGATATCTCAAGAAATATAAAAATAGAAGTGCGTTAGTTTGATTATGTCAGAGCCTAAGCACCGGAATGGCAAGAGCAGGAATTCTACTTCATTTACTTGCATATAATATCAATGTCGTTATAATCTGCTTGAGCACCAGAAAACTAACCTTCCTCACGTAGTACTGGCCACACACACTAGCTTCTGAGGTGATGCGGCAATCCAGACGCGTACAGGCAGAATTTCTGTGATATAATAATATCCGAATTGTTACACACCATGTGCTCTTCAACCTTCCCTTTGGCTTTAGAGTATTGCAACTGTACACGTGCAACATACGGGGGTAGACTTCCCGGTAAAAACTAATCTTTTTTTTTTTAAATATAGAAGACGTCATCCTAAGCAGTATGCTATGCAAGTAAATGCAGGCACTTTGACATGCCTGGAATGGTTTGCTAAGTTATTGAGTGTTATTTTCATTATTGTGCCACTGGAGGAATCTCCTGACAGCTTTCTCCCAGTGGGCCATGGCTGACCTGCTGAGCTTCTGCTGGTCCAGCTTTGGATCAAAGTGCTTCCCTTTCCTGCGAAGCTTTGCAAGCTCCTCTTTGGAAGCCCACACACCTGATGGCCAATAAATCACGTCAGAATAGCGGAAGTGACTACTCCAGTGACTACCTCACCTCCTTCCATTCCTGCCATGAGCGCAGCCCCTGCAGAGGTCATTTCAGTGCTGGCTGACCTCTCCACCCTCTGGTTGGTTAGGTTGGACATCAGCTGTGCCACAAAGTCATTGGCAGAAACCCCGCCGTCAGTGCGAATGACGGGAGAGAAGTGGAAGGAGGCCTCGCTGAGCATGACCTGGTAAAGCTGGGCTGCCCGGAAGGCAATGCTCTCCAGCAGGGAGCGCACCAGAACCTCCTTACCGCTTGATCGAGTCACTCCTATCAAGCCGGCAGATGCGCACATGTCGTTGTACGGGGCCTGCAAAAGGCACAGAGAAGGTAGGAAATGTGTTCATAGTCATAAGCAAGCTACTGCCAAATGCATCATCCTGAGCATGAACAATGCCACGGCTGGGGATCCATGTAATGTGCCAGTTAATAGAATTAATGTACTCAAAGAAGTGTTAAAGAAGGACCCGAGGTAAGCAAAGAGAGACTGCCACACCTGCAGTCCGCTGAAGGCAGGCACGAAGCAGACTCCTCCCGAGTCGGGAACAGACTGGGCCAGGTCAGAGGTCTCCTCCGCCTTCTTAAACAAGCCTGTGTCACACACAGTGTTGCGTGTTATTAGTCACATGGTGTTAGTCACAGCAAGTACTGCGCAATCAGCCCTAACTCACCAATTGATTGCGCCCATTCAATCAGTGATCCAGTGTCATTGGAGGCTCCCTCTGCCAGGTAGGCCACCTCATCCCTTATTTTCCATCCAACCACTGGGTAAAGACCTGAAGAACAACAGAGCGTCTCAAGTCAGCTGGTGAACTCCTCCACCCACTGACCTTTGACCGATGCATGTGGCTCTCTGCCAGTGTTTACGTTCAGAAAGGTGCCAGTCCCAAGGGTGATCTTCACATCTCCTTTATCAAAGCAGCATGATCCAAACATTGATGCAGACTGGTCCGCCACCTGTTTCGGCAGGGAAAACCACTTGACCCAGTGAACTTCAACAATGGAATGTAACCCAGACTGTTACCAGTAGAAGCGAAAACACTAGTGAACCATTCTGTTTCTTTACAATCCATTGCATAATGCACAGCAACAGGAAGTATCACACTGTAAGTAGCTAATAAGATTGTTACTTTCTCAGTGAAGAGCTCAAACTCACCAGAGCCTTGATGGGCAAGGGTGCTCCGAAGAGGCTGGTCTTACATGTGCCAAAATCTCCAGCGGAATCCCTGACCTCTGGCAGCATGGCTAGAGGGACACCAAAGACCTTCCAAGCCAGCTGGCTCCACTGCATCAGGAATGGATCGAATAGGGCCGTGGCGGACGCATTGCTGAAGTCGGTCACGTGGAGCTCCCCACCAGTCAGGCGGTGGATCAGCCAAGTGTCGAGGGTGCCGAAGCGAACCAGCCCTTGCTCGGCATCAGGGCGAAGGTTGGGAACGTTGTCGAGGGCCCACAAAAGGCGGGACAGCACCTAGAAGAGCATGAATGGTGGGAGGCAAGATGACGACTCGGATGGAACGCCTTGCACACACACCTGTGGGTTCATGAGCCTCAACACGGAGGCGACGAGGAACCTCTTCTGCTGTGTGACCATGTGAAGCAGTTTGGCACCAAAGCGGAGGCCTCTCAGAGTGACGGAGCTGTTCCAGCGGTTGACCAGGGAGTCTGCCCTCATGTCACTCCAGGCAATCAGGTTGTGGTAGTACTTCCCGCTCTCGTGGTTCCAGGTTATGAATGAGCACCGCTGGGTGGATATCCCCAGGCAGGTGACATCACCAGCGCGGAGACCTCCATCTGAACCAGAACCAACGGCTTGAGCAAAACCTTCCCCCAAGCAATGACTGAAAACTCACTCTTGATTGCCCCGTTGATGACTTCCAGCACCGTCTCCCACAGAGACTCTGGCTCAATCTCAACCCATCCAGGCTGCGGATGAAGCAATTCAACCTGGAACACAATTTGCAAGCATGTACATCCGTTTTTTTTCTCTTGCCATATATTTTGTGTGGCTACCAACCTTGGCGTACGCAGCTCCCTTGATCCTCAGGTGTTGGTCGTACACGTGGCAGCGGACGGTGGTGGTCCCCACGTCCAGGGAGGCCACGTACCTGGCTGGGGTGTCGTCCCCTCCTCCGCCTTCCCTGAGGAGGCCCTTCCCAGGCTGAACCCCTCCGTCGCCTTCCTCAGTCCGTCCCATCCTTCAGAACACTTCTTCAGGAGTAGAACACCCTGGAACAATGATGTGCTGCCTGATGGTCCACTCCTCCTCCTCACCTCTACTGGCTGCTGGGCAGTGCCCACTTCTGCTGCCTGCCTGCCTGCCTCCCTGTGTGTGTTTCCCTGCTGGTGCGAGTGGCAGTGCCCCAGTTGTGCTCACTGGGTGATGTCCCCTTCCTCCTTCCGCAGTATCATCATCATCATCATCATCATCATCAGGAAGATGATGAATCAGTCCGACGTTCCTTCTGGCTCTGGGCGGAAAGGAACGGACCGCGGAACGGACCGTCCCCATGTCAACGAACATGGGGATTGCAACGTCACGTGCGTGTCAAGGCGCATGCGTGTGCATCCCACTGCAGACGACACATGGGGGGGCATGCATGGCCACCCGGTTTTTAATTACTCGTCCGGCTTAAATTGCATGGCTCACCGCCTGGACAATACAGGGGGTGCAATCTGCAGCACAATTGCCGTGCACTGTTTCTAGTGCGCCTGCGCCGCAATTGAAATCACTGCAGCAGCTGCTGCAGGAAATGAAAATTTTGGCAAAAAGAAGCTGGGAAAAAAATACTGAAATGTGACGAAATTAGGGGCCTGCTTGGTGCTGATGTGAAGAAGACAACAACTCTTCCTTCCTTCCCGTGCAGCAGACGAGAGCCCAAGATGAAGTCCACGGAGCTGCTGGCAGGGAGCGTCAAGACCGCATCGTACAACATCATATACCAGGTCATTGCTTAACACAACAACTCTCTCTCTCTATTGCCATGTGCTCATTGCAATAATAAATGGTTTTGCAGATTGGCAGCCGGGTGCTGACCTTCCTGCTGAATGCGTTCACCATCCGCTACGTGAGCCCGGAGGTGCTCGGGGTGATCAACGTGCGGCTGACCCTCCTCTACTCCACCGTCCTCTTCGTCAGCAGGGAGGCCTTCAGGAGGGCCTGCCTGGGGAGCGCCAAGGCCAGCGATCGCAGCCAGTGGACGCACGTGCTCAACCTCGTCTGGATCGTGTAAGGGGTCTTGCTGGCAGTAGGGGAAGGCGGCCTCGTCCAACCACCCTGCTTATTATGCTCCACTCTTATTACAGCGTGCCAAACAGCATCATATGCAGCCTGCTGTTTGGATTTGCCTGGACCCACCTGCTGGTCCAGCCGGAGGAGGAGGTGACGTCGCATTACGTGTACGGGGTGGTGGCCATCGGAGCCTCCTGCGTTATTGAAATGGTTGCCGCCCCTGCCAACATTGCCGCACAGGCCTTCTTCTTCGTCAAGCTCCAGGTCCTCATCAACACTGCCTACATATTGGTCCGAGCGCTCAGCCTCTGTGTGGCTGCCGTGGTTAGTCCGCGTACAGCCGTGCTTGCGTACGGAATTGGCCACGTACTGGCAGCTACCATGTACACTCTATCCTACTACGTGTACTTCTGGTGGTTCATACGCAAACGAGGAGAAGCAGTCAAAAAGTCAGACGAGGGCGACCCGTTTCCATTCAAGTCTGTAGCGGACTTCCTTCCAAGGAGAGGTCCCGAGGGTCGCTGGCTCAACCCCACCCTGTGTGCCCTGACCTGGAGCTTCTTCAAGCAGGGTCTACTCAAGCAGCTGCTGACTGAAGGAGAGAGATACGTGATGACAATCTTTGACCTGCTGACCTTCCTGCAACAGGGGACGTACGACGTGGTCGCCAACCTCTCCTCAATGGTCGTCCGCTTTGTCTTCCTCCCAGTGGAGGACTCTGCATACTACTATTTTGCACAGATGGTCCAGAGGGACAAACCCTTGCCTCAGCATGACCAGGTCAGCAGAATTTAAAAGTTTAATAAACATATTTAAAACTAATCCTGGCATCCCAGATATGATATATCACACAAGTAACATGATTGTCGCCTCTCTGCCTAGAACGATGTGTCCCAAGTGTCTGTCATCCTCAAGTCTCTACTCCGCTTCATGAGCGTGACTGGCCTGATCTTTGTTGTGTTTGGCCACTCCTACTCCCACCTATTGTTGCGCCTGTACGGGGGACCCTCCTGGGCTCAGGGGGAGGGCCCGTCATTGCTGCGAGCCCAGTGCCTCTGCGTCCTCTTCCTGGCGCTCAATGGGGTCACTGAGGCCTACGTGTTTGCCTGCATGAGCCAAGCGCAGCTCAACAGGTAGGTGGTGACTGTGGCAGTGTGAGCTGCGTCCAAAGGGCATGCGTGACTCACGTTTGATTGCTGCAGGCACAACCGGCTGATGGTGGTGCTGTCTGCCCTTTTCCTGCTCCTCTCCTGGCTGCTGACGCGGGTGTGTGGCAGCCTGGGGTTCGTCCTAGCCAACTGCTGCAACATGTTGGCCAGGATATCGCATGGCATTGTCTACATGCGCCAGCACTTCCAGGGAACAGAGTTCCAGCCGTGGACTGGAGTGGTGCCAACTAAACCCGTCCTGGCTTCACTGCTCATTGCAGCAATCGTCAACCATCTATCAGAGGTGGGTGCACTCACTCCGCAGACAACATTATTGCAATAATATTAACAACGGCTTCTTGCAGGTGGCAATATACCCCGAGTCTGCAGCGATTCATCTGCTGATAGGAGGAGGCACCTTCTCGGTGGTGCTGGCGACAGTGTACTTGTCAGAGCGAGAGACTGTGGCCGCTGTTGTTGGTCGTTTCATGCAGCAGAAGAAGAAGCAGAGCTGAAGGCCCACTCTTCCAGCAATGGTGCCATCCATTCCAGTAATAATATTCCAGTCTTACCTTATTAGAATCAACAGGGTATTTTACCATTCAGTTTTGGAGTTGGGTTCTGCTCACAACTATTATAGGGGACCAAAGAATAATTGTTGGATGCGTGCGAAGGGTACTTTTCCAGTGGGTGCCAAGTTAAGCAAAACTCTTGCACCATGACGCAGCTCTTCATGGTAATGCGGTCATTCGCAAGGTGCCATTGTTTACTGCACGTGCCTCCCACAGCTGCAGCAACAACTCACCATAAAAGCTGCATCGTGGCATTGTTCTATTGTTCATTGCACCCGTGGGAGTGTTTCGCAGGGTAATTGTTAGGAGCTGAACCCACTCTCGGTGGCACTTGTTCCGAAACCAGTAGCAACGACGTTTCGTTGAACACTCAAGACTGCTGCAATCAAAGGTTTTACTTGTTAGGATATCGACAGACGTTACGAGAGCACATAGACTGTTAATTTATTTGGCTGGCCGATTTTCTTTTGGTTCGTAGCCCGTTATTGTCTGCCTCTCAAGATGTTTGTTGACATGTTTTTGCTCAAAGCATAGTTTATTTTTATAGCTTTTTTTTCATCCACGATTTAGGTTGCTCTATAATTACAAGTTCCAGTGTTTATGCAATTTGCTGAATCAGTTTTATAGGGTTTTGGGAATATTATTGAAAACCAGATAAAGCACGGCTGCAGGGTGGGCCAGCTTACATCCCCAAATATTTGCATCCAGTCACTGCAGGCAATTATTGCAGAAGCTAACTAGGCCAGTACAATTCTTCATTGAATGGGACAGTTAGTCTTGAGAATTACGAAGTGAAATTCTCAAGCATTTCCTCCTACTCCAAATTGTTCAAGGTGAGAGCGATATCCACTGCGTATTATTTACGTTCTTTGAACGTGCTCCATTTATGCAGGGAGAACACTGTTATCCTCAATGATGGTTACGATACAAAAAATAAAATACTATAACGACAGACTTTTGAAGAAAAAAATGATTGTATTCTTATTGAACTTGATTACAGGTTGTTGTTTTTTTCTTCTTCTTCTCCCCCCTGCCACTGCATAATCATTTTTGGCATAAAACAGTGGTTAATTATAGTGTGAGGACCGCTTTCTGTCACCTGGATACAGGGGGAACAGCACCGGATTGTTGGGCAGACGTCTTTGGAGGTGATAAGGTAGCAGGGGGAAGGATGGAATGTGCAGTTATTTTGGCAATAAATATATTTGGAAAAAGCAAACCTAATCATTAGAGAGACACCCAAAGACATGAGCAGTTTGGCTGTCATGACCCCACCAGGAGAACAAAACCTCAGGTACATGCATTTGCAACACATCAACAACTCATGCACATCCAGATCTTTTTTATTAATTTCCCTTTTCTTTTAAAAAAGAAGAGCTGGCATGCACATCCAATATTACAGTAGTTGCATCGAGGCATCCAGCTGTTCTCCTCCGGAAAACAGGTTACAAAGGAGTTGCCCAAGGCACCTCTATGATGTCTTGAGTTAAATGCCTTCTTCCCTACCTTTGAGTACGGAGGGAGGGGGGTTATCATCAAACTGAACCACTTTGATAATCATGCAATTGCAAGAAATTATTACTTCCATCGTTTCCCTGCGTGCAAATAGGGTGCGTGGTCAGAGCCAAAAACAGGCAAGAAGGAGTTCAACTCAATGAAGCTTGCGACCGTGTGGGCAAGAAGCAAGGCTGGGTGGGTGGGGGGGGCAACGGAATTCCTGAGTTCAACGCAAGGAGGAGACAGAAAACACAGTCTTGGCAAATATAACAAAGAACACTTGCTGACGCAGGATAAGGCACGAAAGGGGAATTGTGATGGTTCTGTATAGGTAATGACTTAGCTCAAAATGGGCGTCAATTTGGAAAACACTTCTTTCTTTTTTTTGTAACAACATAATTCATCTGAACAACAGCTTGAAAAAAAACAAACACACAATCAACGCAGAGTGGGTTGCAGCAGCAGCTTTCTGCTGCACCCCGAATCACAAGGCGCCTAGTTTTGAAACCGTTTTGACGAAAGTTTCAACAATATGTTTTTATTCAACTCCATTCCCCTTCCCCAACAACAGTGTGGGCCCCCAATACGGGGGGGTGTGAGGAGGAGGAGAAGAGACAGGTTGAGCGACACGAGGGACAGGAGGAGGGAAGGGGAAATAAGAAGGAACACTTTTTGAATGATGGCCTGTGAGTCAGTCAGTCAGTCGGGTCAGTCAATAAGGGCGTAAGGCAGGATGTGAAGGATGTCACTACCATAAGACCGCGCCGTCAGGGTCTCGTGGAACTCTCTGAACTGTCCCTGGTGGTCCAGGTTTCCATTCATACCTGGGACACTCTGGGTCATGTACCTGTCCACATCCTCCTGGGTCACTTCACTCTTCACCTTCCTCTCCCTTTCATCCTCACTACCACTGTCATCCCACTTGATGGCATCCAGGTCCAACGGAGGGAGACGGGCCATTATCTCCTCCGCAGTCTCAGTGGGACTCTCCTCCTCCTGCTTGGCCACCTTCCCGTCAGGGTAGAAGTCATCTGGCGTATCAGGCTTGACCACGTCGGGGAAGAAGCTCTCGCCCCTGTCCCGAACCAGATCCTGGGAGCGGAAGTACCTCTCCAGGTGCCTTATTTTGTTGAGGTTGACCTCCTCTTCAGACACGTGCTTCACTAGGGAGGAGCTCAGTGACCTGTGACCCACCCCAATCCCTGCAGCAGCCCCCTTGATATCCAAGTCCTCCAGGATCTCCTCCGTGGTCCGCACCTTTGGGGTGCGCGACACAGAAGCCAGCTTCTCGCGCAAGTCCTCCACCCCACTCAGAGTCCCAGAGTTAGCCCCAGGGCCGAAACCAGAACTCCCACGCCTGCCCCTCCCTAACCCAGACCCCACGCCTACCGCCACTCGCCTCCGCTTGCTGGAAGGGGGCTGGAGTGGAGGGGAACCGCCTGACACGACTTGAGGAGAGGACGGGGTAGAAGACGACGAATCCCCTCCTCCTACCCCTCCTCCTACCCCCCCTCTCCCCACTCCGTTGAGAGTCCTGAGGTTTGTCCCCACAACAATCACATCAGAGTCTTCCGAGTCGTTGTTTTCCTCTGGTTCTTTCCGGAGCCGCTTGTTGGCAGCGTGAGTCCTGGGAACTGCTTCTACGTTAGGGGCAGATGTCACCAGGGGGCTGCATGGGGCAGAGTGGCACCACACTCCTGCAAGTGGTCAAGAGGTCAAACTCCGTGTTGCTACAGCATTAAGAGGCAGGATATTTGGAACAGGTTTTTGTTCCTTTACTGACCTGCAACGGCAGGGCTTGGTGAGTGAGGCTTGGTGATGAAACGCCCTGTGGTTGGGCACCTGGGTCCAAGCGAGGACGCCCTTGATGATACCGGAAGGCTCTTGTGAGGGTGGAGAAGATTGGGGCTGCTGGAGGAGGGTATGTCCCTGTTGACCAGGAAGGCAGGCGAAGAAGCAGTGTTGGGACTGTAGATGGTGCTTGGGCCACCGTTGCTGCCCACTCCACTGGTGGAGGAGCTGCTGGCGCTGCTGCTGCTGCTGTTGCTGGCCCTGCTCCCAGGGCGGGAAGGGGGACTGCGGGTGATGGCCATGAACCCCGCCTTCCCTGCAGGCCTGACCCTTGCGTGACTGCTGTTCTTCTGATGCCCCCAGTCCCCACCTCCCCCCTGAGGACTCTTACTGCCCCCGGCCTGGTGAGGCACAACCACGGAGATAGCCGCTGAAGAGACGGGAGGCGTTGTGAGGCTGTGGTGGGGGTGGTGGGTGTGGTGTTGGTGGTGGTGGTGGTGGGAGAGCGAGGAGGAAGGGGGAGGAGGTCCACCACTGCCCCCTCCTCCCCCTGGCACTGCTGCAGAGGAGGAAGGGGCCTGGGCCTGAGCCTCCATGGGCAGCACCATGGTCCTCCAATGCCTGACCAGATCCTTTGCCCTCCTAGCCAGTGACTCGCTGCTCGTACGGCGACGGAGCTCGTTAATGTGGCGACCAAGGCGTGTCGTCTGAAACACACAAAAACAACAGGCATTTAGGAAGGGAGACAGACTCTAATCCTTCGGCATGACTCTCATAAACCATCCCATCTGTTCAAAGGTAAGCCTTTGCAAGAACTGATCATGCACCAACATTTTATACTTCTGTGCCAAATGGCAACTTGCATGGTAAAAGAGCTTTTTAGCCTCAATGTCACACCCATGGTTCAAATAGTTTCTTAGATGGCGCACACAAAAGTGCGAACCAATTTGACAAATCTAATCGGGAGCGCCACTAGGTTTGAAAGGGGTACTTTCAAAGCATGTGAACAATTGACCCTATCTCCTTAATGGTTCTGGGCAATCTTAATCATTACGCAAGAAGAATACGGGATATCTGCGTAATGACACTTGCCCTATTATTATTATTATTATTCCAGCCCCTCTTAGTCACCACAGACTGAACAAGATGTGTTTGTGAGCCCAGTAGCATTGTAGTGCGGAATCTCTTCAAATTTACGGTTCCTTTTTTTTTTGTCGGTGACCCAACACATGTAGAAAGAATTGAGGGATGAGATCGGTCAAGAGACCAGCCAGTAACGACACATTTTCCTTCCCCTAGGCACAGACAACCAACAGCAGGTGAACATGCAGTGGTGGCCACTGCAAATGCACGAGATGTTCTGCCTGTCTTTGGGCAGCCATGTGGGTTGTTGTCTGTGTCTGTGGACCGGAAAATATGTCCCGTCACGAGCATCATTACCTGTTGCCCTCTCAGCATTTCTTTTAATTGTTTTTAGCCAATGGCTATGCTGGCAGCAGGATCTTGGGATGGCTCAGAAACACCCTCCACTACATAATTAGTGTTCATTATGGGAAAATTTCACGTGTAACAAATCTATGCACCATGTGGAGATTTCACATTCCACAAATTGACAGTAAATCCTGTACCCTGCGTATACCATTCAGTTCATACTGTTTTGGCACTCCAAATTTACAACTCTGCGAATGAACCTTTTGCAACCACCAGCATACAACGTCAATCGCTGAGCATAGTTTCTGCAGAACATAATAATATTATCCTGCAGTGGTTTAACCCTGGAACTGTGACGTGGGGTCTTTGAGGACCCCAAAGGAATTACAATGCATTAAAATGATAATTGCAATGAACTGTAGCCATTTAAAAAAAAAAGTATATAACAGGAAATGCATGTTTATTTTGAATTAGCAATCATTTTAGGCATTGTTCAAAGAATGATTGCATATGAAGACGTCAAGACCTCGGGAGAAATACGATCAAGGTCAACTGTTTGTCAAAAAATGAGTTACATATTCCATAGGATAGTTTGACTTGTGCAGAATATGATGGTTTGATCGTTGTTGTGGTGAAATGGTCATAGTTCGCTATCAGAGGCCCTGAAATATTTGACATTGTTGGAAGAACGATCAATGTCCACCCTTGCACCCGACGACATTCAACTGTTTTTGCAAGCGAGGGGCAAAATAAAAACTACACAATCATCAGAGGCCTCATGCATCATGCTCCAGTTGTTTGTGCATAGGTTTCTAACAATCCAAGTGACATTTCCCACTGGAGTTCTAGAGGTCACGCAGTTACATGACAGTTAACGTTACTGTCAGGCACGTCACAGTTCCAGGGTTAATGGATGTGCCCATTCAACTCATTTTAGTGCTTACTCGACAAATGGCCACCTTAGGAGACATGAAGGCCCTGATCGAAGGTCTATGCTTGGACTTGCTCGGCAAATTGTTTACATTAGCAGCATATCAGCATGGAGTGTAGCATATCTTTCAGCCCTGGCATACAAAGGCAAGTTTAGGTGAAGCCAGGGCACACTGGAGCAGCATTTACTCCCCAGCAAGCTTGCAAGATGCCAAATCTTAATCTATTAAGGTGAATCAAATGAAACTCGTTCTTGGCGTCTAGACAGGATACTACTGAACACAGGGACGTGAAATTTCTATCACAGCAAGATAGTACCAATACCTTCGCAATGCATAGGTAAGAACCTGAGCGTGCATACCGCACACACCGCCACAGCAAATCCAAGACAGTGTGTGCACTGTCGAGCATGTCTCAGCGGGATCAGTGCACTGTTCTTCATTTTCTGATGGGCAAGGGCAATAGACAGGCGGGAACCCATCTGAGGATGCGTACGGTGTAAGGTACATCCAAGTAAGCCAGATGTACCCACAATCCCCCCCCCC
>KZ538178.1:21618-67732 GCA_000934665.2 Catajapyx aquilonaris | reverse complement strand
CCCCCCTTATCAGCTGGTCCACACGTGTAATGATGCCAGGTGTGATTGCAGGCCGAGCCTGGCCTGGTCGGGGAAGGTCAGCAGTGGATTCTCTACCAACTTGGAATCCTGAACAATTTAACAATGGTAGTCTTTGCCACACAGTGCCGATGGATTTCCGCGGGTCTATTGCCATTGGCCATCAGATGTGGGATAACAATGTGCTGATCCCGCTTAGGCATGCTCAACATGGCGCACGCCATCTTGGATCGTCTGTGGCGGTGTTCTTGGTATGCATGAGCAGGCTCTTACCTATGCATTTACAAGGTACACGGTATACTATCTTGCTATAGTAGAAATTTCCAGTCCCTTCATTCAGCAGTATCTCTATCTCTATAAATAAGGAAGTTTGTCAGTTTGGATGTTTGTACCTTATAGAAATCCGGGGGAAGGCCCCTACACCGCCTTAAATTAGCATATCGGGGGTTACATTCTTCAAGGAATTTAATGCCGCATGTTTCAGCTTCCGAAAATGAACCTAACACCCATAACACGCATATTCCCAATTAACCAATTATTATCAATTACCTATTTAACAATATTCATAGATTTCCATGGTAATGCCCTCATTACATTGTAGCCCTACCACCATAACCAAAGAGTTCTGCTATATTATAGGCGTATTCGGCAATTCAGGAATCTGACTTCCTGGGCTGTTTGGATGTTCGGCAAATCAGGTGCCACGCCCCCTGAAGTAAGTGCGCATGCGCCCTACCTGACTTCCCAAGCTCAGGAACTTAGTGTACTCCTGACCTGACTTACTTGCTGAGAAACAATTAACAAACAAATTATTGTTATGGATGCAGCAGTGTTGCCAATGCAAAATGCCCAAAAACCCCGCGGGAGGACCTGAAAATACCCGATTTTACCCGCATTTTCATTTTACCCGCACCATTAGTCCATTACCCGCAAGCGTCCGAAATACGGCACCAAAATACCCGAACATTGGCATATCACTGGGATGCAGCACAGGCGGGTAGGGGGGTCTCTCAGTTCGGCAGTTCGGCAATAATCTTCTGAGGGGCAGGGCTAACAACTCAGATATCACGTGACGCATCTCAGAATAATCTGAATTGCCGAATACGCCTTATATATACACCTAGAGGAGGTACTCGGCCTGAAATGTGAGGCAGGCAACAATGCAGGCAACAATATGACCTCCAACAAGATGGCGGACGCCTGACATTAAAATTTGAACTAATTGTCGCCCAGTTGTCATTATTGGTTGTTATCCCAGTTGCTAGACAACTGTTAGAACAACAATATTACCTCCAACAAGATGGCGGCTGCCTCAGCCTGTCTAATGGAAAAGGATAAGGAGTACCTCCTCTAGGTATTATATTATATAATAGCAGAACTCTTTGACCATAACATACCTGGGCAACGCGGGGTAACCTGCTAGTCATCTCTAAATGCCAAGAACGGGTTTCATTTGATTCACCCAAATTGCAATGTGTATTAAGTAATGACTGACCTCGAGCACCTCCTTGGTAATGGGCATCCTCTCCAGGACGTCAATGACTTCCAAAACCACTCCCATGTCCACAACCTGCAAGAAATGAAGGGGTGTATACTATTCACTCAACACTGCCATATTAATAAACACTCCTAACTGCATCTTCATTTAGTGGTAAGCACTACAAAGCTACCATGTCAATCATCACAAGACTCTTTTTGCTGCTCAAGCTGCAATGACCATACACAATGCAAAGCCTGAACCCTTGGAAGTGAACCAGCAATGGTGTTACTCTTGTTCCCTGTTGTCAATAATCTGCAGCTGCACGGTTTAATTTTATTGCATTTCCTGTACCCACATTTGTCGCTGCTCTGAGCCACTTTTACTCTGGCTGTGTGTAGACGGCATAAATGTTAGCTTGGGGGCACAACATGCCACGCCCAACATTCTGCAATAAGTGCCTGCCTTGGAAAGCTGCATCACCTGTGCTGAACATTCTGTGGGACCCAACCCATCCTGTCAGCAGTGTGCACACTGTTGCTCTATGATCGGGTGCACACCAAGGTGAACATTGCACAATACTTGGATCAAGGTGCTGGCCACTCATAATGAGGTGTACCCCTCGTCATTATCACAAGTGTGCACCAGTTATTCCTCTTGGGAAATAAATGCTTCCATGCAATCATGATAATTTAATTCGGGTATCCACACTTCAATGAGTGACGGGCCAATAACCCCTCGACATTAAGAATAATTCCTCCATACCCTGTCCTATTCTGATGGGTCTGATACAGAACATGGCGCATGACAGGTTATCCGGTGTGATATTCACGGGCTGTCTTTGGAACAGTTTCATTTCCTCCCACTGTCCCCATCATACATAAGCTCAATCCTTCCCTCTTTCCAGGTTCGACTCCCCCAATGAACCCAACATTGTAGTCTACTGTGTCTGGATAGGAACTGCCACCAAACATTTGGCACGTTCCATTCCGCACTGTGCGGACGGACACCCATCATCACGCTGCCCCTGCGACACTCCCTGGTCATACATTGGGGCAGCCCATACATGTTTTATTGCTTCCAAACAATCTGATGATGAGATGGGCATGCTTTTCTCCATCTGTCTCTCCCTTACATAACTAATCACAATGAAATATGTGAAGCCAGAAGAAATGTATGGGAAAATCATGGAATGTTCCATTATTAGATAGTCGGGAGGGGAGGGAAGGTGGGAATGGTTGTGGGTGGGTGGCTGGAGGGAGGGTAGAGAGTGGGGAAGGAGGCGGGGGGGGGAGGGGAGGGGGAGGGAGAGGGGAGGGGGAGAGACCAAAAAATGCGCGTTCGAACACTTTTGTGCGCGGCATGTGCGCATGCGCCGTGCCGCGTCGGCTACCCTCGCACCACTAGGGAGGGAGGGTAGGAGAGGGAGAGGAGGGGGGTGTGCGCGCCCCCTCCCCCCCCCCCTCGATCTCTCCCTTCTCTCTCTCTCGTCCGGACTCGCGTCTACTCGGTCCAGGGCGACCGAATTTGGGTCGTCGAAGCGATCCGCGTAAGTACAGGGGAGGGGAGGGGGTGGAGCGGGAGGGCCCCCAACACACACACACCGCACACTCTAGCTACCCGGCGGCCCACCCAAGCCTCGCCCGTCCGCCGAAAAGGATAGATAGAGGGAGAGGGGGAGGGGGGGGGGGCCAGCACACCCCCTCCTCTCTCTCTCTCTCCAGTGTGTTCTGTACGGCCATTCGGCACACGGACATGGAGCGTTCCATTCGCCCCCCCTCCTCCTTCCCCCACAGGCAGGCAGTGTATAAGAGTGTTGGCCCCGGGGCCATCCATCCCCCCCAACCTCAGGGACAGTGCGTTTTCCTCCTTACATGGTAGTCCTTGTCTAAGGCCCCGAGCAACTTATCCTTGATTCGTAGGGGCGAGTGCTGCTGCATGGGGCAGGCAACCCCCCGACAACCTCCGGCCGTGTCTCGACGATGGTTGCTGCTGCCTCTCCGGGTGGTGGTGGTGGAGGAGGAGGGATGGTGGAGGAGGAGGAGGGTGCACGGAGCGAGTGGGTTGTGGGGAGGCAGCAGCGGTGGCACAGTGTGGTGGTGGTGGTGGTGTCCGCCCCTGGGCGAGCACAGGCAGGCGATCGGGAGGAAGATCGGCGGCGGCGGACACCCAACCCCTGCGATAGGCCGACATGGACTGGCGAGGGGAGGGGAAGGGAGTCCGGATGGGGATTGGATTCGGACGGACTGGTGCTGCTGCCTGCCTGCTCGCCCCCCCTCTGCCTGCTGCGGGGGAGGGAGGGAGGGCCGCCATCTTGGGGCCCCCCCTTCCCACCAATCCGGGGCAGGGATTCCCTTCCTACGTCACCATTCCTGACGTCACCGCCCTCCACCCTCCTCTCCTCTCCCCTCATTTTCTTTGGTGATTTCCAGCAGCAGACGGAGGGGAGGATTGGAACGGGCAGGGTCGGACGACGGCCATGTTGCATCGCCCCGGCCCGTCGTGGCCCCATCGAAAAGGGAGCCTCGAATCATGCAATAAAGCGCTCGGGGACGGAAGGAAATTGAAGAATTGCGACGGAATTTCCCCAATACCTCGCTTCTGTTGCAGGACCCTGCAAGGAACGGCAGGGATGACAACCTCTGCAGACTTGTAACAACACATCATGCTAATATGACAATCCAGGACGGTGCCGTCTTGAAGTAAAGAAAATTATTGTCTCCCTGCCGTACCCTGGGGCCCGTACCATGAATGGCCTACTTGGAAAGTATGCGCATATGCACCGCACGGCCACATGATTACTGCTGCCCATTGTCTCGCTGGCATCGTTGACCACCACACTGTTTCCATCAAAAATTCCTCTCAAATCCTTTAACGTGCATGCAATTATTCGACCAGATGCGTCGTAGAAAAACGTGGGAATTGCGCAAAAAAAATTTGCAAAAAAATTCTATCGCACTTTGGGCAAGATTTTGGTAGAGTGGCGGCGCCACTTGCCGGAACGACTACCTACCGGCCAGAGGACGAACCAAGCTGGACTGGGTGGGTTGCTTACTCTATGATTGCGTATTTATTGCTGGGGATTAATAATTAATTATTACAATTATGATAAAATTGCGCCGATAGATAAAACGTTGCATTTCTCGTAGGGTCTGGAGGGTGCTGGCGGGAAGTTTCTGGTTGTCCGTCCCAGCTCTCCAGCCGGTGCTCTGTCCCATCTGCTTCAAGTGACCTGACCTAGGAACCAAACATGGTAAGAAGAACAATTCGATTGTGCCCTAGTATTCATACCATGGCCATTACAACCTGAAACTATATGACGAACAGGTCCCATGTGTCAATGTAAAGTTGACGGGCCGTCGAGCCCACTTTCCTGAGCCCGCCTCGAACCTAAACGTTATTTCTGGAATGCCGCCGGCATGTAACAGAATCTGGTAGAGGTGTACCTTCAGTTGTGTAACTCGGCCATAATATGCTTTCCCTTGCTATGGACGGCTTCTGCGACAGAGAAATTTCCCATTTTGTTTCGCCTGTCATAATAGTGCAGTGTGACGTAATGTTACCCTACCATAAATCCTTCCAGGGTGAGCGCAAGGGAGTGAACAAGTACTACCCGCCGGACTACAACCCGGCGAAAGGCGGCCTCAACAAGTTCCAAGGTACCCATGCCCTCCGAGAAAGGGCGAGGAAGCTGCACATGGGCATCCTCATTATCCGCTTTGAGATGCCCTACAACATCTGGTGCGAGGGCTGCAAGAACCACATTGGCATGGGAGTTAGGTGAGTGGTGTTCTTTGGTCTCATGATTGAACGCTGGGGCAAGAGGTGATCGCATGCTTTTAATGCAGGTACAACGCAGAGAAGAAGAAAGTCGGGATGTACTACTCCACCCCCATTTACCAGTTCCGAATGAAGTGCCATCTCTGTGACAACCACTTTGAGATCAAGACTGACCCTGCTGTAAGTTTGGATCATTTGGTTATCCTCCACGAAATTCCACCGTGCTTGCAACATCCATGTAGATCTCTTGTCAAACCTACATCTCATGGTTCATTCTTACAGCCAGTCTGATACGTATGAAAACAGCAGTGTCTTTGAGAGCCCTGGATCCATTAATCCTGCAGAAAGAAGTATGGCCAACAATTTGAACTTGTCACATTGTACCGCTTTTCAGAACCTGGACTACATCATAGTGAGTGGTGCACGTCGCCAAGAGCGTCGTTGGGACCCGAGTGAAAATGAGCAGGTGGCTCCAGATGAAAGGGCGAAGGCCAACAAACTGGCAACGGATGCCATGTTCCGACTGGAGCATGTGGAAGAGGACGTGGGAAAAGGGAAGCGAGCTGTCCCCATCCTGGCATCCCTAGAGTCCATGAGGGACAGGAGATGGAGGGACGACTATGCCGCTAACTGTGCCCTGAGAGATGCATTCAGGAAGGGAAAGTCGGAGCTCAAGTCTGCTCAAGAGAGCGACAGGGCCCTGCTGGACAAGTCCAGTCTGGACATCCAACTAGTCCCAGAGGTTGAGGAGGACAGAAAGATGGCTGCCCTGCTCAGGCTGGCTCCTAAAACCAGTGAGTACCTCATATGTTAGCAGCAGGAAGGCGTGGGTTTTCTCAGGGTTCTCCTGTTTCTTCCCACAATGAAAATCCATTGCAATTGAGGTATTAATTAATAAAATCATGGGTTTAAAAGAGAAACCCAGAGAAGGCCACATTCCTCCCTCATGGTATCTATTATTGTTGTTGTTGTTATTACGGTTGAATCCGGATATAACAACCTTGGCTATAACAGACTTCGGGTATAACAGACCGATTTCCGCAGTCCCTTGAAGTTTGTTATATCTGGATTCAATTGTATTAGTTTTTCCTTCCTCAATAAAACTTTTTTGTTTTTCACTTATGAGGTTGAATTTGGTGTGTACTCAAATAGTGACCTCTGAAAACAAGAATTATTATCATTCATCTATTAGAATTACAGGAATTTATGCTGGGCCATTGTAGAAAGTAAAAACCATTTGAGTGGAGTCCAACACCATCTGAAGACTTGAGAAATGTAATCACATTGAAATGATTACAAGGTGTGAGAGTTTGAAAAATTGCGTTATCTCCCATGGATATGTTCAAATATTTCTCTAATAGGCTGTAATTTTCTATTGGAAATCTGACTTCATAATCAGAAAGTACCCTTCACTGCTTCAAGGACTGCATTAAACTGTGCTTAATCCTATTTCAACTAGAATGTCACTCTGATCATTCTGCTTTTCAGGGCTTCATTTGCATGTAGGATGGATGATAGTATGATGAAGTAGATATTGTTAGGGAATGGCACAACAGTGATGTGTTGGTCAATTTTTCAGGCTACGAGGAGCGCCAGAAGCAGGCACGGAAGGAGATAGAGAGCCGTCCATTGTTTGCTGGCAGCCGTCCTTCTCCATCATCAGTATTGGTTGGGCTTAAGACTGGCTTGGCAGCCAAGGTGGTGGGCAGGAGCTCCTCTGCAAGCAGGCCGAACAAGAGCCTTACTCGTTCCCTCCTTGGAGTTTCCATTACAAGGGAGGTTGGGAAGCAAGTGGCAACAACAGACACAGGAGAATCCAGCCGTGGGCCGGCAGACGAGAAGGATCAAGAGGATGAAAAGGAGGGAAGTGGAGAGGAGGCAAGCAAGGAGGGACTTACTGCTAATCAGTCATCCAGCAGCAGCTCAGCCCTTGTAGATTATGACACAAGCAGCAGTGGAGAAGATGGTCTCTAGACCCAAGGTAAACGTAGCCTTGGACTGCCATGTTGTGTGTACATTCTATGCATTATGTGCTATGACCACAATTTTATCATGGACACCCTCCCATGAGAATAGGACGTCAGTGTCCAGAATAATATTGTGATGATAGCACATCACTATGTGTTGTGCAACAGGTTCAGGTTTGTTCAGGTAGTTACTCGTATATTATGTATTCCTTTCATGCTTTGAAAAAAATTACAGTGAGCCCTCATTACCTGTGGGGACATTTTCCACGGTTTCAGTTATCCTCAGTTTGAAAATATGGAATAAATATTAATAACAACATGCGGTACCATTTTTAAAAATTTGGCATGTATTTTTATTGCACTATAGTGCTGTAATATTACTATCCTGTTTCATTGTTAATTGTGCTTGTTAATGTCTTAATGTGTATAATTTGTAAATTAAACTATCCTAGTTATGTATGGTATGTACCTTAAAAATCACTTATTATTGCAAGGTTCAGTTTATCCATGGGAGGGCTTGGAACCAATTACCCACAGATAATGGGGGCCCACTGCATTCGAATGATATCAATACACTTTAAAAAGGAACTAGAGAAAGTAGCATTTATAATAATTGTGCATGTCATTGCACTCCCTGAAGCAAGTGTGAACCTCTTGCAATACCCTGTATAAAATGTGTTTTATAAAATGCCGAATTACATTGACTTGTTCTTAGCCATATACTACTTAGCAATTTATTAACCCCAATCTCAGGAATTACCAGGCCGCAGAGGTTGTACTCTGAAACCTGCATATATTGGAGTTACTCCAGCCATTCCATTTGTTTACACCAGTGTAAGTTCTAGTGATACACCAGTGCAGAACCAGCTTCTTGGAATCAAGGAATCAAACATTCAAGGCTGGTGTAAGGCTTTCTTACATTGGTTTACCGTGTTACATCATGAAGTCATTACATTGATGACATTCAACTACCCCTTACATTGCACAGTCACTATATGAATAGTACTCAACCAAGTGATACTTGTGGAATGTGCAAGATCCTTCTATATCGAGGGTTAGGTTATACACAGGTTTCACTTCATTTGCTTACCTGCAATATCAGTTATCACTGGTTTCAGCTGTGCAATTTGATGCACTCCTTCCTAGCCATAGTGAATACCACTGTCATTTTCATTTGAAAAAATAACCCCGAATATAGTGAAATGGTCGGAGCCACAAGGGGTTGAAAGCTATGTTAGGATTTGCAGAGCTAAAGCTAATACTTGCATTATTCAGGCAGTAAGTGTGTCATAACCATTGCAGGCCAAGATTTCATGTTGATTTGATGAGCGCAGAAGTCTCTAACAAACCATGCACTAGCTGATTTGCATCAAAGTACAGTTTACTCCGGATATAACAGCCGCAGCTGTAATTGACTCGAAAGGCTGCTGGCCCCAGCATAATTGCATGTTATTATGGTCTGTGTATTTGGCTACAACAAACCTCGGTTTTAGCAGACTGATTTCCACTGTCCCTCGAAGTCCGTTATATCCGGAGTCTACTGTAGTAGTAATTTGAAGGAATGGCGAAAGAAAGCATACACTTATTTGATCTGTAAGGTCTGGGGAAAGAAAACCAAGAGCATGACACGCTTGATAGCCAGAGTTTGTATTTGCTTGCATAAACCCTTCCTCAAGGCTTGCGGCTTCCCATGTTCCTTCCAAGACGTGACATGACATGATTATACCTCGCTGTTGTACGATACATCAAGTGAGGTATGTCAAGTGTCAGTGACTGGCTCGATTAATTTCTGCATTTTTATGAATGCACCAAGAAACAGTCACCTGTCTCTTCGACAGCCTTTTTGGCTGGAAAATAACAGGCAGAACTGGACCACTTTTGCATGCAAAACATTTCAGGCACTGTTTGTGGAATGATTGTCATCATCACAGGTAAGGATCTCTGGATGGATGATTGGACGGGGCTGAAGAAAAAATAAATATCCTTTCATGTGTACAATACACGAGACTGAGACTGGGTTCAACATTGCCCTCAGCAACCTCATAGAGTGACATTTCAATTACAGTGTCAGGGCACTCATATCAAGTACAAGGGGAAAGTTTTGATAGTGATATGATTTAGAAACCATAACCAGTAATAAATTCGTATGAATTCATTACTGCGATCACAGATTTGAGAGGGAATGTGTTAGCACCATGAAGGGATGCTAGGCTGCATTCATTTCAAAAGGGCTCGCATTATTTTGGAATTTACTACGTAGTAACATATGAAGACACATGCTTTGTGAGTGGATGGTGTTGCTGATGCACTGGAGTTACCTGACGGCAAAAGTAACTGTGATCATTGCCTTGCAGTCCACACTAAAAATCTTCACCTCAGCTCAAGGACACTTCTTATTTACACATTGTAACTAACCTTGGGTGACTTCCTTTTTATATACATGAATAACATTTTGAAAATACAAGATTAGCAACAAGTCGTACCTATTCTATTAATGCTGTATAAGAAGGAAGTGAGGGATGCGATACCATCAGTGTTACACTGTACGTAATATCTCAGTTTGTGTGAGGGAGATGTGTCCGCACGATTCACATTTGCACCTGTACTTCTGTACATGTAGACTAGACGAGAATTGCTAAAACGCATTTCCACTTGTGAACAGATTTTGTAAAAAGTTTCCCAGAGAGAGAGAAAAATAATAATATTCACAACATTAGCAAGTAGTTCTCGTGGCACGGAAGTTTTCAGAACCATTGGTCGCATCTAGCTGTTCATGATGGAATGCTATATGACATCCATTGTGTTGAGTTCTTGCTTGCTCTTTTTCCTGTTTTTCCTATCTAAAGATGGCAAGGCATCCAGGCGAGTTGGTCTCCTGCTCACTGACGACAGCTCAGGACTTGATGGGAACCCTGCACCTGTCATGAAAAAGCACACATTATTCAGCCATAATAATGAACTCATTACCAGAAACACTATACTGATTAACGTATATGTGCAAGTCCTTACCAAGCCAGCCCCCTCCTCCTCCTCCACCTTGTGGCACATGCCCATTGGTGTTGAGGCCATTCTGGACGCTGGTCCACGAATTGGAGAGCCCCCCTCCTCCGTTGGACATGTTCCTGGGCGAAGTTGGGTTCATCCCGTTGATCTGCTGGAAATTGCTAGGACTGACTCTCATGGTGCTCAGGGAGTTGTTGGAAGCCTTGCTCCTCAGGGCAAAGTCTGTGGTTGGGGCAAATATAATAGCATTGGATGGACATTATTGTTAGCACCACCACTTTTCTATTCTCATCTCGAGCAAGGGTTGCAGAGGCTTTGGGTATAGAGGGGCAGTGGGGACATTGTATGCCTTTCAGCAGTATATAAGTATGTATAGCATGCATTTCTGATGGATGGACTGGCTACCTTTGCTAATGTCCATTGGCTCCCACTCCATTCCTTTGTGTACAGGGGGAAAGAGAGAACAGAGGCGAGGGAGCCAGAGAGAGAGAGAGAAAAAGAAGAGGAGAAAAGGACTCATTAGGTCTCTGGTGATGTGATTTGCATGGCGTTTCTTTAGTAGTTGCCACGCCATTCACTTTGGACTGACACCACAGACAAGAACATTGATGTTCAGCACACTGTTTGTTAAAGTCAAGGATTTGTCAATGGACACAGCTGTATTGGAATGCATGCAGGACAATAAGTACAACAGAGGTTGTGCTACTGACACCACAGATAGCTTGAATAAAACACAACGTTACCCTTCCACTTACTGACGACTCGAGAGGCGTCTTCCTGGGCTTTTATCAGCAGCTCTGTCGCCCTCTTTGGCTTGAAGTAGTTTCCGGCAATGTCTTCCTGCTCACTGCGTTCCAGTTTCTGGAATTGGGCAGATGATGACAGGTGTCAGTGCTGGCTGATCAACATTGATGAACGTTCACAACCATGCCCAGCATGCAACAGATGATGTGACCATGCTACGAGGTATATAGTGTGTCGTACAAGGTAATGGCATCATGCATTTTGAATATGGTGCGTGAATCAAGTGCGAAGGGGTGACGGTGAGTGACCTGGAAGAACTTGTCATCCTGTGACTGGTGCTGGTCAGCTGCAGCAGCAATTGCATCATAGTCGAGCGTGGATGACGACGAAGCGTCTCCGGGGCAGCTGTGAGAGCTGTGTGTCGGGGATACCACGGTCACAGAGGAGGAAGTGGTGGTGGTACCGTTGGTACCTGTCACACCCCAGGACGGTACCGTCGCCGTTGACCCCGCACTTCGACGGCCACCTGAATGCGACACACCGACAGCTAGTACACTTTATAGACCATGGAAAAGGGGACTACACTATACACAACCAATTCATTAGCCTATATGGTATACAGTATAGCAATCCAGAAAGAAAATTATTATGGCTTTACCAGCTGCTAATAATAATTAATTACACGATGCTTCCTGTGATGAACCATCAGGTTTAGAGTTGCATAGGTGGTATAGATGTCAAACATCGCTCCCATTTTGTGATTTGAAAGCAGCTGCAGGCCTCATTATTCTATTTGGAATCCCCCCCCCAATAGAGTATAACAACGTTTTATCAGTCCGTCTGTCCCGCGTGTCTACACAGCCGGACACGCGAGCTATATAGTATATAAAGCGTCACAGGTTATACTGTCCCGCGTTGCGACCTGCTTCGACGTGACCCACTTTCGGACGCCCCTATGGATATTTCATATTCCGAGAAGAAGATGATCGATCCCGAATTCCGATTGGTCAGCTGCGGTCTATACGGAAGGCAAAAAAAAAGAGAGATGAAGATTGGTAGTAAACGAAGTGAGATCCTGCCTACTTTCTCATCGCGGCCATTCATTCCACGATAATAATAAGTGACGACGAGGAGGTGCCAAATGCCTTGCATGCAGTCACGCTCTATATCGACGCGGTGTATTTCCAAATTCGCGGTTTACAGCTGCGGCAACGGGTCACTTCCTGCTGATCACTATAGCATTAATAATCGCAATCGCACATCGTGAAAACAGGTGTTGAATGGTGCTAAAGTGAGACAGGATGTGTGGTGATGTAAGCGACAAAATCTGGTGTGGTGACATTGACATCGTCGTTTTGACGTGAGATGGATTGACACCTTTATGAGTATGTCGCTGTCGTCCTCTCCCTCGACCTGCATCCGGGCAGGGGCCGTCCGGGAGGGCACCCTTCCCCCGGGATGGATCCTCCCGGAGGCCCCCATCACCCTCACGCGTGGTCCACTGCCCCAGGCTCCGACTCCTCCTCCTGGACCGGGACCAGGGGCGGCCATGGAAGGACCATCCTCTTCACCACCACCACCAGGATCTCCCCCGACTTCGGACACTCCGTCCATGTTGTTGGACTGGTGATGGTTGGACATGCCTACCCTAAAGCCGAATCCGTGCTGCTGGTGGTGGAGGTGAGGACCTGAAAATGCGGGTGTCGCACAACCTTATTTTGACCTCCTGCACCCTCCTCTCGATGGTACCAGTCAGGGAACATCCACGCTGGATTAGCCGGTTGTCAGTACACTGAGATATCTCGATGGTTCGCAATTTGGTATAGATGATAAGTCACATGATATCAACCGGCCAGCAGCAGGGGCAGCAATTAGCTCATTTGGATGATGTGACCATCAGGGGGTTTACCAATATTTCACGTCAATTGTCTACAATTGAACTTCATCGGCAAGGTCTTGAAGGAGGTATTTTTCGTACTAACCAGTTGCACAGAGAGATGTTTTGATGCTAATGAGCCAATCATCTTTGTCTTTATATTTGAGTAAGTTGTGGTTGGATCCAACAATCAGCCTGTTCCAAGAATATATGGTCCGCGCTGATTGGTGGATCCAAACCATACCGTTTCGCTTTGTTGATGTTGTAGTACACTTGAGTGCGTGTGTGCCATATACTGACCTGCTGGGGGCAGTTTGGTCTTCGTGATGACGAGGTCAGGCAGCCTCCACTGCTGGGTGTCGTCGCTCCAGATGGCCTCCTGCTTGATGCGGTCAATGTTGCTGGAATATATATAAGGGAAGCCATTAGTCACTGATGGTCCAAACTGACCCAATAATGTGATGAGGCCTCCTGACCTGTAGTTGCAGTCCTTCCTGATGGTCGGCTGCACCTTCTCGACGACCTGCTGCAGGAGCTTGACCTGCTGGTCCTGCCTCCGGATGGTCTCCAGGTAGTCCGTCCGGTCGTTCTGGAACTCGCTCTGCAGGTCCGAGATCTCGCTCTCCAGCGCCTTGGTCTTCTGCTTGGACCTCCTCAGCGCCTCCGTCTTGATCCTCAGCTCCTCCTGGATGTTGTCGTACACCCTCAGGAGCAAGGCGTCCTCGTCCTCCGCCTCGTCCTGCTTCTTCACGTTGGCGGCCAGGTTGCGCAACCTCCTCTCCGCAGCCTTCTTCTTCTTCTGACGCTTCTCCTGGAGCTCCTTGTCGTGGGCACGCTCCCCTCCAACCATTATCTCCTCCAGCTTGTGAAGCCTGCAACATCGGCAACCACTCGTCGCATTATACATTCATTGTTATCTCGTGGGGTGATGGTCCAAATGGTGCGCACGTCTGGTACGCAATACATTCCATTACAAAAGTAATCGCATTTATTAATTCCTGTTTTGGCGAGCATGTGAAGGCTACATGAAATATCCTGCTTGTTAGATATGCAGTAATTCAACATTGAATCTTTGCGGGCATATCCCTTCATGATGGTTTAATTTTCGTCTGTGAAATGAAACGAAAGATGCCTGCGTTTATGACGTCATCTAGGGC
Source organism: Catajapyx aquilonaris (assembly GCA_000934665.2). Classification (NCBI taxonomy): domain Eukaryota; kingdom Metazoa; phylum Arthropoda; class Diplura; order Dicellurata; family Japygidae; genus Catajapyx; species Catajapyx aquilonaris. The sequence continues at coordinate 53,710 of KZ538178.1, read as the reverse complement.
AACTTCGCCTTGTGTAAAAATATGAAATTGCATTTATAGGACCTTTCCAGGTCCTGCTGCACGTGGGAATTCGCAAGGACCGAGAGATTAACGAGCGCACTTTTTGGAACACCTTGCCACATGAACTTACCTTGCCAAGGCTTCTTGTTGCATCTCGTTCAGTGAATTCGGGTCCCTGTAAATGAAAGCATTAAACACAGATCAGCCACTTCCTTATTCATGATTGTGACCTACAGGTTTCATGTTTTTTTGTTTTTTTTGTGAAATCTGACTCTAGATTTACACATAGGTCAATATGAAAGCCAGTAATATATTCCATATTTAATAACCTATTCCAGTATACGTAATTGGAATAAAAATGTAAACTTATATCAATCTTTAACTAAACTACGAGTAGCAATATTCCATTCTGTCCAGCAGCAGGTTAATTTTTTAAAAGTTGAACTTGAGTGGGCCTACTTATTCCAGTTGACATTTCGAGGCGGTTGCATCACCGGTACGTACTAGGTTAACGATCGTCACTGTAATTTACATAGCGTAAATAATTCACTATAGTATACTGATGGTGTAAGCGGCCCTTTATCCGAATACGGTTTTACTACCCTGTAATTCCGTGTATATTTATCCATTACCCTTCAATCATTGCCCAATGTATACGAGGCAGTTCACTATACGTCTCTTCCTATCAGGATGAAATTGGGCACTTGGAAAAGCCTTACGTCACTTTATGTTCAGATGCCATCGGTTGGCATCGCCATTTGTTTTAATAATGGAATTCAGAAACATTATCCAGGCGGGTATGCAACCCTTCCTCCATGCAGGCCTGCCTCTTTTTTTTAAAAAAAAAATTGTGTGCATTGCAGGTGTCGTACCGAGGCATATTAACTGTCTGTATAGTTCACATGTGGTTATTTACATGTCGATGGCGACAAATTGGCGAAGATTGATGGTGGAGGAGTACGAATCGGTGAATTCGTTTTTTTCTTTTTGTTCCTATAGTAGTCTGTATATAGCCTGGCACCCGTCGCCTTATTGGGTGGCTATAAGGCCGCCCCCATGGTGATAATAATTTATAGGAGCTCGTTCAATAGATTGATTGCCAGGGCTGGTTTTGGGGCAGCACGAGGGAGGTGGGGGGGAAAGGGGACGTAAAATGGACCGGGGGGCATATACTGTATGTACTCCCTCGGTTATAATATTCGCGTGATTTATGACAGTGACTTTCTCCCAACACGATCGCGGTGCGTGCTGTAACGCATCCAGTATATACGTCAATATCGACGTGCTCGCACATCNCCCCCAAAAGTCGTTTCCTCTTCGTAATGAACCCATGTGGTGACGCGACTGGTTTCTCATTATCCGGGTCCATCCATTATGAATGGGGCGGCTTCCGTAAACCCTACCCTATGCCAACCCGGAGAGGGTTGAGCCCATCAGTTGCAGATAAAAATGCGGGTCCCCCCTTCCCGTCTGCTGTACTCTCCCCCTAAATGCCATCTAATCACCTGTTGGGCCCAATCAGTTGGTTAAATATGCATGGGTCAGCACGTGCTTTGCGTGACCTGCATATATCGTACCTGAGAGTGGCCTCGTTGTTGGCTGCGTCACTTCCGGTCCTGGTACCTGCAGCAGTGATGGGAGCACCTTTGGCACCCTTGGCACCCTTTGGCACCTCAGCTGCAGCCTTCTGGTTGGGACCCTGAAACAATAATGCATCGTTAAGGGATTCTGTATATACCTGGCACAATGAGGCTATGTATTTGCTGTATCGTATATACCTCCGGTTGCTCGCTGATGGTGCTGATCTTCTCCTCGTAGTGCTCCTTGAGCTTCAGCATGTCCTGTTGGAGCTTGGACCTGCTGAGCTTCTCCGCCTCGAACTGCTCCTTCATCTCTCGCATCTGGGCCTCGAACTCTCTGCGAACCTTCTTCCTCTCCTCCTCCAGAGCCTGCTCATCCGGTACAACTATACGAACATATACACATTATATATAGAGTCATTGCAGGGCCACTAACCGTATATGTACAGTGAGTATATACCTGTGGTGATGGTTTCTACGGGAGGCGCCTCCAAGGCTGCCGCCTTCTGCTTCTCGAGCATTTCTTTCAGCTGCTGTATCTCCTGCTGGTACTCCCTGAGCATCGCGTCCTTTGGATCCTCGTTGATCTTTGGCTTGTTCTTGATGTTCTTGGCCCTGTTGGCGTACCGAAGGGTGCTCAGGGTCTCGTCGTAGTTGTTGTCCGCCGGAGAGACGCAGGCCACCATCAGCGTCTTGGTGTTTCCTCCCAGAGAGTCCTGCAGCAGCCGGGTCAGCTTCGAGTCCCGGTACGGTATGTGCTTGGACTTGCCGTCCACCAGGGCCGATATCACGTTGCCCAGGGCAGACAGGGACAGGTTGATCTTGGTCGCCTCCTTCAGTCTGTCGCCTGTCGCACCTGCACAGCGGGTCAAAGGTCACACATTTATTAAGGTGATGAGGAGTGGTATGCCAACGTACCTGTCTTGGCTTGCCTCTCGCTTCCGGCCAGATCGACAAGGTTGAGCTTCCCTTTCCGTATGTGCTGGTCGTCTCCTTCCGGGGACATGTGCATGTTCTCCAGGTTGATGGTGAAGATGGAGTGAGACCTGGAGGAATCGGCGTTCATCAGGGTGGCCCCCACCGCCCGGTTCCGCCACCCACGGTCCATCAGCATCTCGCACTCGGCCACGTTGTGCACCGGGTGCTGGCTCAGATCTATGGATAATTGAACGGAATAAGATAGAAACATCAGGACACAGCAGGTCAGCCTCGGCAGACACGATGATTATAACGATGTATACAAGATATGTATAACGAGTACACAGCAGTACCAGAGACGTAGACCCCTTTCTCCGGATGCTCTTTCAGATCGAGCTTCTTCTTGGCGTCCTTCCCGAGCAGGTCCCGTATCTCCTCGTTGTATATTTCGAGGTACGAGGCGTGCACGAGGAACTTGATGTCTTCCGCTGTGGCGATGGCCTCGAAGATGTGCTCGAAGGCCCTCGGGATGATCCCCCTCTGGGTGGTCGGGTTCTGCACCCCCTGCATGCTGAAGCTCTTCCCGCACCCGGTCTGCCCGTAGGCGAACACGGTGCCGTTGTACCCTTCCAGCACGCCTTCCACCAGAGGGTACGCGATCTCGTTGTAGATCTGCTCCGTCGTCGAGTCCATGAAGTACACGCCGTCGAAGGAGAAGGTCTTCGGAGGAGCCGTGGCGTCCATCGGGTTTATTATCGAGCACTGGTACTGGGACGGGTCCATGAACACCACCGTCTAAAGTCAGGAGGGGAAAGCACACCATCATGTATATAGACATGTATATCACGTACTGTACTACATAAGGCTCTACTATACAGCTGTGATGGTGCATTTGCCTGAATAAATACTGCCACGCAGGACAACAAATCGCATGTCTTGTCCTATTGCCATCTATAGCCCAAGATTTTATTTAAAAGTGTTTAAAAGTGTTCAGGCCGTAACAGGCCACATAATGTGATTATTGCCTTAGGTGTTCACGTTGTTTTTTCCCACGATATGAAACACTTTTCAGTGCATATGGCCATACACATTCATTATTGTTTGATTATTTTTAAATGATCCTGTATATGGATGGCTTATGATACGCAGCATATTGCCCGTGGACTAGTTACGAGCCACATAATTATTTACAGCAGCCATAAATGTCTGAGCTGCCTATATAGGCATGAGCGATGCCAGCGATGAAACACGTTTGAAATAAACCCGTAGTACACGAACAGCATTGTTTCCTTTATTCCCTGCTGCTTCGCCCTCCACTGATGTCACTTTATCGAACGTGAAAAGACAAGACAAAGTTCCAGGAACCGTGACCTATACCAGCCTGCGGCCATTCTCCTTCAATTTTTCATCCCTTTCATGTTACTAGAAAATTATGAATCACGCCTCCCAAGNTCCCCCCCCCCCCCCCCCCCCGCCTCGCATTTTCAATGTGTTATGGAAGCATGTTCGATATCCGCGTGTTACGTAAGGCGGCCTTATTCCTCGCTGCTGCTGTACACGGCACATGACTATATAGAGGCACTTTTTTCTTTATTTTGGTTGGCCGTCAACGCTGCATGTATATACATCGGAGATCTGTCAGTGAAGCTTTTTTTCCCCCTTCCTTTCCTTTTTCTCCCAGGTTTCCATCGGATTTTCTCAACTATTACAAAAGTAGTGTGTCTGGGTGTATTGCGTGACCGGGCTGGGAAGTTTGGACATGAGAACTGTCCATGTCTGCTACTATACTACACTTTCAAAACTTTCACGTCACTTGACTCGAGGTTGCTTGCTCGAGAGGTATGCACTTACATGCTCGAGTGAGACATGCAGCAATGGACAGGACTACGACGTTGATTCTGCGACGGGTCACTCTTGCACGCAGAGTTTCCGTCAACAACAAGATGCAACATGATCATAAATAATAATGCGAATGCAGAGTTCTCAATTGAAACAAAAAAAAAGACGTCCGATGCTTTTGACCGAAAATAGCCTGGTTTCTGTTACGTATTGATGAAATCATGTTATATAATAATTATTATTACAGAAAAATTACAGCAGATAATGGAAAGGAAAACATTTTCTCAATTTCTATTCATATCGACCTTTTTATATAGCAATTGGTCTCTTCGGATGTGTAAAGGGTCATTCCCAGCGAAAAGGACGTGGCCTTCTAGACGAGCTGCTATAAATATATGCGAATATATAATCGGCGCCGCTAATGGTAATTAGCTGGCCTCGGATCCATTTGGGAGCGAAGTGGAGACTAGCCGTCTGCAGCTATTTGAGTCATTAAACGTACTGTAATGATCGGTCCAGGAGATTGCGCCAATCATCCATCAAGACCGAAGCATCTGACGCTAATGATGGGGTTTATAGGAGCTGAAGTGCTTTTTATTGGCCAAGGCGCACATGCATCACTCTTGTTATTATTCGGGAGCCCATGGATTATTGGTTCCGACTGTGGTTTTCCTCTCTCCCTCTCTTTTTATGCGTAAAGGTCAGTCATAAATCAAGCAGGTCAATGCCAGGAAAAGGTCACGAACGTCGGCTGGACCTACCCAACTTTGGGTGGTTAGGAAATAATCGATCGCTGTCGCCGTACGTGGGGCAAATACTTGAAGAGTTTTCCGATATTGTAGTGAATAAAATAGTAGGGGAGCTGCGGAGACGTGTCGCAGAAGCAAGGCGTCCAGAAAGGGTGATGAATGGATTGCCCCAAGACGACCTTGAACTCTTACCATTTTTGACATACAGCCATTTAGTACGTACGTACGACATGTATGTGGACACACATGGCAGTTGCGCATATTGCATAATATATACCAAAGGGGTAGGCAGATGGTGCAGGACATTTGCTTATTATGTAGAGTATATAGGTGGTCGCCTTCGGTGCGAAAAGGAAGTGGCTACGTATGTACTATGTATCGATTGGTCTATTGCAAGCTAGTCATAGCCCGCCTATAGCTGGACTTTTCGCTATAGCAACGGCTGCGAAACAAATATGCGCAGACTGCTGCTTGCTTGGTTAAGCCCTGGCTCACTCGCGGAATCTGACCTTCAAGCTTTTACGACCCGACTGACCGATACGCATGTCTGTATGCAGGGTTGTGTACAGAAGTACAGTACATGACATTGCGATTACATACATACATTTGCCTCTTTATACACGCTTATACGAGACATGTATGAAAGGCCATTCATGAAAGTACAGTACATGTTTAAAATTGAAAATACCGGTGCAAAATAGCATTCGACATTGTGTTTTTACCCGGCCAGTCGGGACAGTGCCTTTCTACTGAGATACTCCTCTGGCTAGAAATAGTTGTGCGCATTCTTCCCTTTCTTTCATTTTCTTTTTGGGACGAGCCTGTAGTAGTTTGCAGTAATCATTCTTCTGCACGTGGCAAGACATACAGCAACATACTGCAACCTTTTCTCGGCAGTGCCAAAAGCTACACGCCTTTGATTCTCGACCAAGAGACAATTATTTAACACGTTACTGTGTAATATTATGTGTTAGGAAGTTACGCAGTGAATATTTCTTAACATTGGAAGACCTTGATGTTACTATTAAATGGATCTCAGAATGTCAGTTTGAATGTACTATTCAGTTGAATGACGTTGGACATTGTGATACAGTACTGTATGAACCTATAACGAATGCAGCGAATGCTTCCAAACAATAATGCCAAAATGGCTCGTGTATCATTCCACTTGTATAGTCGTAATTATGGAGAGGTTCTCGGTTGCTCTGTCTACTGCTAATTACCCGAGTAGCAATGAGAGCAAATTGTAATAACGCCCATTACATTTATTATCTATAATATATACTGTAATTACCAAGATCTTGCCAAGTTTATCCCTCCATATATACATACATTATTCTATTGTCTTTTCCTGTAATTCTATGTTTGGAAGTTGTGTATCGCGTTGCACAAGATCCCTCAAAGTATCTGCACGACCACAACATTGTGTGCAATGGAGCTATGGTGGTGTGCTGTATATACGGATATAGGTGTTGAGGGAGTGGCAATCGATGCTTGTGGGGGTGTAAAGTAGGTCTCGGCACCAGACCTTAGCACAGATTTTGTCGTCACGGTGGGTTGAAACTGCCAGTATCAGGCAGACTGTGTATTACAGCAGTACGTATATACAGGCGTCGCGTGGTTGAGAGGAATGGACGCCTTCAACTTTACGTATAGCCAAATAGCACGCACGCATGCTGCAACTATACATAGCAAGTGAATGGGGGATATCTGCTGGAGAGACACTGGACAAGACCTTATACTATTCTGGACATACAGCGTGGGTCATCATCTAATGAAATCAGTCCGGTTTAAATGGGTGTCATCACTAGTACAATCAAAGTGCAATTAACTCGTCACTGTCAGGTTGCATGCTCATAATAATTATGCTGCAGCAGGCGTGAATTCAACGACTCGTGGACGGCCACATTTTTCTCGCGAGATGACAGTGGAAATGGGAGTGACATATGTGACGGCCTAACAATCTAACATAATTACATGCCGGAAATAATTACGACCCCGAATTATTAAGATTGATGTGCGCCATATACCAAAGACCGTATATGCATATACTATTATCTATTTCACTGCGCACTGTGTGTGTACTCACCTTGCACTTCATATCTTTCTCCCGGGTGTTGGTGGGTCGGCACCTCACGATCACTTTCACTGCTTCGGATGCCATGATGGTCTATCTGGAGAAGAAAGCGAAGCAAAATATATGGTTAGTTATATAGTGCCCGGTGGGATATTCCGCGAGACAATCGAATCTTGAGTCATGAGGTCTCTCTGAATACGGATCTTATAATTCATTTATATAGTTTTACTTGCACAGCAGAGGGCAATAGAGAGAAAGGGAACATCATAGCTAAATGAACAAGACAACGATGAACATTAGCTGTTTGAACAAGCAGTTTGCCTAAAAGGTTATTGAACGCTGGCAAGTTCTGGAACATTGAGGTTTCTTTTCGTATACCTAGGGTGTCAGGGTGGTATCAAAAAGTTCTCACCACTTCCAGGATTTATGGTCCTTCGCAATTTTTAAAGAAATATGCCATTACCCTACTCCATCCTACGCATCCATCCGAACCAAAGCATGATCTTCCCATGCTGGGTACAGCAATAATTATTGTGGTCAACACTGCTGTTTACTTGCAACTGACTCCTTTACAGCACAGGACTGTTGACAGCGGGTTGACAGTGACCTCATTTCTATACTCTCATCATTTCTTTCATCGGTTCTGTTAATAACTGGCTGCTGATTATGAAATTGCATCCAGGGACTATGTAGATTTGACAGGTGGCAGAAATGGCAATTAATTAAGTGTGCCAACCGGACACCCTGATTCCTTTATTTCCCCTTCAGTGTATGTGTCCTTCTGGGTCCAAACAACTCCTGGCGACCCACCCGATATACGTCTGTATACCTCAGTGCTGTAGTAGACTTGTGTGGTCCAATTCAGCTTAAACTGACCGACACTATATATATTGATTATCGAGATTCACTCACTCGAGCACTGCAGCGGTGTATCTATAGGCTCTTACCCCCAACCACCACCCTTGCTCTCCATCCAACAACCCCCCTTCCCTTTGATTATATTTTTCCTGACTGCTGCTGGCTGCAGCTGTCCTCATTTCTTGGCCAAAATGTTGCCACTTTTTGCGCACCAATATCCTGCATTCACCGCCCCAGACCCAACGCTATATATTTTAGTGTAACTGAAAACAAAACAACAGCTGCAATACTCGTATAACGCGCTATTCTCCTGGTTGGAAAATGCATATTGGTTTTATTTGAAAAGTGTATAGCGTATCCATCTGTCCACAAAATACTGCTGATTCGTTGCACAGTATATGATATAAAATATTTATTTTCTAAAATTCTGCCATTTATTGAGCAGACGTGTGTTTACTATTTTGGTGTCCTGTGTTTTTTGGAGGGGGTGTCGATGGGGGAGGATCGCGTGCCAGTGGCAGTGTTCGCAAGGGTATGGCAGCAGCAGCCAAGTCGATTGCAGTTGGGCAAAGAAAGGCTTGAAGGAAATATATACAGTCGTGCAATGTGACGGTCGACGTAGCGTGTCATCGGACCTGCCCCTTTGTTTCTCTCTCGCATTTTTTTTATTATTATCTTGCATTTCACGCATACCCGTATTACACCGACCCCGTCACGGTCAATAAAACACCAGCAGGATAGCCATGCCCCCTCATCTTATGATCACGTGCGTCTGTCACCAGACCTAATTGATGCTCGGGTGGGTATGACCTCCGAATACTGCTAATATTGGACCATTGATTTGACCCTGGCCCGATGTGGTTTTGGGCAAAGGGCGGCCCGATAACGGACCATTCTGCCATCATTATCAGGACCATGGTTGAGCATGTAGAGGGTTTATTTTTAAAAGAAGCACAAATGGTGGTAACGACCTTCGTGTGCCAAGATATAAAAGTGAGGGGGGGGGGGGGGGAGCAGGTAGGGAGTGAGTAGTGCAGCAGCAGCAGCAGCAGCACCTTGAATTCCTTTCGCACGCGAATTTGTCGTTTGTGGCCTGTACTTTTCAAGACTCGATGCCCCCCCTGACGATTTAAAAGGGGGGTTGGATTCAAACTTCCACCCTCCCTTCTGCCCCCTATACTCCTTTTCATGCTTGATGGCGCCCCAGTTTCACTCTCACTGCTTGATTCCGTTCTCGTCTGACCAGAAAAAGGAGCTCAATGTCAGGTCACCCCCTTTCTTCCCCCCCTTTTTTTGCAGCGTTGCCGGAATCTCTTAGCACATGCAAGCAGGGCTGACCACCTGGACACCGTTTGGCCATATTCGCACCCTTGCATCGCCTGCTCTCGAAGGAATTGATTCCGCGCATGGAAATATATCTCGGAATCTTTTTCTGTTTTGACCAAATGAATGCACGAATCAGTTTCAGTGAACCTTGCAGAATCAATTTGTGATGGAAAATATCCACCAATTGCGCCACTATGTATCGAGTTCTGCATTATTCTTGCTTGCGCAGTGCTTTATTGCTTTATTTTTATCTGCAGCTGCTCTGGTCACGTGTGCGTTTATTATTCATTGCAATCTCAGCTGTGCTTATGTTATACTGCGACCACTTCGTAAATAGAGCCTTGTTCATGTACTGCAATTCTTATCCTGGGAGGTAAGTGGCCCACCTTCTCAGCCTGCCTCACTTATCGCCGACCTTCCAGGGGCTACCCTTTCCACACACTCAATGCGCACGAGTACTTGTTACTCTTTTTATTTCTTCAGAGAAAGTGCAGGTCAATCTCTCCTCGAATTTGGAAGGTTTAATGCGCCCGGGAGAAACCTGCTTTCATTCCCAACATGAATTATGCAACACTGCGGCTGGAGTAGACAAGAAGGAATAAAGAAAAAACGAATTCCCAGTAATGTTTTTTTATGCCAAATAAGTACCCCTCGGAATAAGGTACGCAATAAGGTAAGTGAATGTGCTCTGCGCCTGTAATTTTGCAGGGCCGTTTCACTTTACGTTTCCGTTGTATGTATACAGTATTAGCGGATATTACAGCTCCTTGCGAGAGGATGTATATAGTTTCCCGCTCTCAGGTCTCTATACTATAGTTCGAGATGGTTCGAGCCTCCCACAATCAGAGTCCATCAGGAGTTAAGCAATGTTATTGAATAATGGCAGAAATTTTAAATGTCCCCCGGGGTGGCATTATTATTATTATTATTATTATTATTATTATTATTATTATTATTATTATTATTATTTATTATTATTGATCCTTGCGAGACATAGCTGCAGAATTGGTGGGCATTTGGATGTGAAGAATAATGTTCGCAGTTGTGTTACCTTGCTGTAAGGGTTCATCGATGTTACTGCACGCTTTTTTTTTTTTGCATTAAAAATGCATGTACCGCACTGCACTGCACGGTCGGCATGCCGCTTTTTGTGTCACGAAGAAAAAGCAACATGACGTGAGACAGCTCTTTGCAGCCTTGTTTCTTTTTTTATCGTTTCAGGTTTCAGAGTCTACTGAGTGTATAACTTTCTACAGAATAAATAAAGCAACCTCTATATACTCCTTCCATCATGATGGGATAATAATCGGTACTTACTGTTGTTGCGTTGCGTTGGTCAATCTGGCACGGGTCAGCTACTTCGTAGTGAGCATCAGATGTCGCCCGACTGACGCCTGACAATTTGGCACTTATTACTGGGTGGGTCTCACTTGACAATATGATAATTGCACTTGTCGCGTTTTGTTTCTTTTGTTTGATGATTGTCGCGTGGAAAACTAGGGCAGCACTTGGTAAATGAAGGTGAGGAGGGTCACATGTCTCTCGTCTACTCAGGTGACCGACGACGAGCTATTACAGGGTGGCAGGCAACAACAACAGCAACGAGTCCTGCTGACCGGATCCTGTGCTGCTCTGCTGGACATGCCTTCTTCTGTCGGCGGTGCTTCGATGGTCCGGCATGTATGACTCTCTTCGACCCAATCGAGGTTCCTCTATGCGCGATGTGTGTGGTCATTTGGGCGCCTGCCTGCCTGCCCTTATTCAACTCCGCGGCCTCATCTGAACACGACGTGTCCAATGCAAAGCCCTCCTTAGGTACCCCTCGCCATTGGCCCCCGACACACGTGACCAGATCGACGTCAGAATGAGCTTTGCGAGCGAGCAATCCTGTCCCTCCTCGACCCTCGTCGATTCAATCACTCGTGGCGCAAACTCCACTTGTGATGCCACATTACCTGCGTAGGCGTACAACCGACCCTATCGGAACATGTGTGGTGCAACTGGACTGCAATACAAAAGGAGGCCATAGGGAATTAAATTAAATGTTACGTATTATTATTTAACCCTTACATTTTCGGCAATCAGGGACACATATACGAGTACAATAATTATTATTATATACTGTATGAGCCGTTTCTGCTCTTGACATCGATTGCTGGGGTATATAATACGCATCTCTTCTCCATACTCACTTGTTCAATAATTGTGTCCTGGGAATGTCATGTAGGCTTATGTTCAATGAGGCATGCTGCCAATTGGTACCGCAGTTTAGGAAAGTCCTTTGAGTTGCTCCTCAGACGCATTTAGTGTATACGCAGGGCGAAACGGAGTAAGGCATTCTCACAGAGGACACTGATATGAAGGTTATTTTCTCCTCTTATTATGCAGTTACACTCATTCTCACAGAGGACACTGATATGAAGGTTATTTTCTCCTCTTATTATGCAGTTACACTAAATAGAGTGAGCGTTTCAACGTTCTGGCCGATTCGCAGAGTTTAAATGTACTTATACTTGTACCAGTTGTACTACAGAGTGCACAGTGCAGAGTGTCTGGGAGTCGTTTAAAACATGTTTGAACTCCCCACCCCCCATATGCATACACCATTGCCATAGGGTTTACAAAAATTGATGCCGGATGTCAATGTGCTCCCCTCCTTTTGCACCAATAACATTGTTTCCAACATATTTTCTCGGGACCATGACTAATATAATTGATACTGTTAAAGGCATGGGTGTATAAGAATGGACCTTAGATGTAATGGTAAGGATTCCCATAGCGCCAAATAGGTGGACGAAAATGAGCCCAGCATGTGACCAAACGACAGTATTGTCAACTTCTGAACGGTTGAATTTTCTGCAATGAATGGGGACTGGGCCACTCGATTGTGTCTCGGAATGTCCTTCCATAACTTTTTACGGTACCGTAGTGCTCCCTCGGTTCAGTTCCATCTCCCGCCACGGGTGCCGCCACAATCCAGTCGCCGTCCTCCATGTTGGAGCTCTGCAGGGCTCGTGCCTCCCAACCCTCTCCCCTGATTGGCTGCGCGTCCCAAGATGGCCTCCGCCTCGTGCCGCCTCCACACGCCTTTCCCTTTGACCAGAACTTGGGACATTCCATTCGCTGAACTGCTCATACTCTCTCCTCCGCACGTTCCATTTCAGTCTTTCCTTTTTTTTATTCGGGCCTTGGTCGACACCCTGCCCACCACCCATACACACACGCACACACTCACGCACCCAACCCAACCCAACCCACCCACCCACCTACGCAACGCACTCCTCCTCCTCCTGCAGAGGGACGACGACTCGCCTCGCCTCCTCCTCACTGCTGCTCGCCTTCCTTTTTGTTCTATACCCGGTCACCCAGGCTTCATCCTTTCATCGTTCGGAAAGAGGAGGAACACACCCCTAAGATGGACCAACACAACTACAATGAGGAGGAGGAGGAGGAGGAGGGCTGCGAGGACTGCGATGATGTGGAAGAAGGACCCACCATCCTAGCACCACTCATGGTGGGTACCACCAACGCAACACACACGGACACACTCTCTCTGTTCAGCAACCACATGTCCTTCTCACTGCGACCTTGCTTACAACCAAGTCATCACTAATCGTCATGCCTACCAGATCTTCACACACTTCCTGCAGTCCATCGGCATGCACACTGCCAGGACGCTCATGTTCCGAGGCTGCGAAGCACTTATTGCCTGCTTTCTTTCCTTGTCAAAAAGGCTGGTGCCGTTGCAGGGATGGTGGTGGACGTCTCCCTCTTCCCCCTGGACACGGTCAAGACTCGCCTGCAGAGCCAGCAGGGCTTCTGGAGGGCAGGGGGATTCAGGCACCTCTACAAGGGGATCGGCCCTGCTGCTCTCGGCTCTGCACCAAACGGTAGCTACTGCGCCCTGCCATGTCACAGCTCCGTCTAATGCTAATTAATTCTCTCTAACCTATCAGCTGCCCTCTTCTTCTGCACCTACGAGGGGGTCAAGCAGATGCTGGCAACGCAGCAGCAGTGGGAGCAACCTGCTGTTCACATGCTGGCCGCTGCCTGCGGGGAAGTGGTAATGCTGGTCACTTGCCTCTCATGAGAGCAAGTCAGGGTACAACCCTTCTCTTTGCAGGCAGCATGCACAGTGCGGGTTCCAACAGAGGTGGTGAAGCAGAGGCGCCAGACTCAGGTTATGTCGTCCGGTGGAAGCTGGCAGAGCTACAGGGTTCTGAGAGCCATCTTGGCCCAGGAGGGCTGGAGGGGCCTCTACAGGGGCTACTGGACAACAATGGCCAGGGAACTACCTTTCTCCATCATACAGTTCCCGCTCTGGGAGGGACTCAAGAGGACTTGGGGAGGAGAAGGGGACACAATCTCTCCGCTCAAGTCAGCCATCTGTGGGGCCATTGCTGGTAATGAGCCCCATGCAAAACGCACTTTATCCATGCTCTATGATACACTATGCATAATTTCAGTCAATACAGAGCAAGTGCAACCCCATCTTTTTCCACACCCTTAACACACATTGGGCAGTAAAACCCTATTTGAACAAGTCTCAGATCTGTTTGCTCATCAAAGGTACAGGGGCCTCATCCTGCTATGAGAGGCTGGACAAGAACCAGGCAGTGGTAATGTCACATGTTGCTAAGAATTTCCAACAATTTCAGGTGCAGTTGCAGCAGGAGCAACTACTCCAATTGACGTGGCCAAGACCAGGACGATGCTGGCAGCAAAAGGAACCCCAGATGCATCTGGAAACCTGGTAGCAGTGTTGCAACGAGTGTACAAAAATGATGGACTCAGAGGGTAAATGCATAGGACGTTCATTACTGTGTGTAGGGGTATTGTTTAGTGCCACAGCCTTCCGCCTCTGGGATCCTGAGTTTGACAGAGATTTCTCCTCAGGAATGAGTTTCACTGGGTTCTCTCCATATTTGTGTGGGTTTCCTCCCACAGCAGCCCTTGTGATTAGTGAAAAATCAGACTGTGCCTATTGTATGGTAACCAATTAATTATTATTATTTAACTCGACTGTACAATAACAAATGTTTTTCCAGGGTGTTTGCTGGGGTGGTCCCTCGAGTCACGTGGATCTCCATGGGAGGATTTGTGTTCCTTGGGGCATATGCTCAGGCAACGCTGCTCATGCGGTGAACAATGTCGTCCAGGGCTGCCAGGTCTCCTAGAACCTGCTCCATTGTTGGCCTTGTTTTCTTCTCCTCGAGACACTTCTGGGAGGTGGAGAACAAGACTGTGAAAGCTTCCTGAGGCCAGTCGCCAGCCTTGGAGTCCAGCAGTGGGACAATGCTTGCTCCATCTGGACAGACTTCCTCTACGTGGGTCACCTGCAGAAAGTGAGAAAGTCATTCACTTTGCTAATAATGCATGCAAACAGTTTGGTGCACCATCCATCCGAGCTGCCAGCTTTGGCATTCCCTGCATCACAAGTGGAGTTGGAATGATGCAATTTTAAGCCTCTTAACCTGACAGCATCTCTTCAACACCACTTGAAGATGTGGGTGGTAACATGGCTGATGGAAAATTGATGAATGGTGTCCCTCTACATGCGAGGACTTACCAAATCACATCCGTCTCTGTTCTCATCATACGGCAGTAAGCCAGTCAAAATCTCAAGTAAAACCTGGGGAAAAATAATAAAGTGTAAGGTGCTGTCATTTTCTTGTTGTGTTAGCCATTTGATTACTGACCACTCCATAACTGAAGACATCCATCTTGGCGGAGACATCCCCTCTGAAAGCCTCAGGGGCCATGTAAGCAGATGTCCCAAACACGGTTGAGGCCAGTGCTGTGGCTGTTGACTGACCCCTGGGGCCTGTCCTGGCTAGACCAAAGTCACCAATGTGTGCCTCACCATCCGCATTGAGAAGGACGTTGGCGCTTTTGACATCTCGGTGGACAAGGCTTCCAACGTGGAGGTGCGCCAACCCTTTAGCAGTCCCCGATGCAATTCGTATGCGCTGCCGCCAGGTGAGAGGTGGAAGGGCATCCAGACATGACAACCGGTCCTGGAGGGATCCACCAGGCATGAAGGCATACACTAAGCACCAGTTGATGCCACTGTCCGAGTAGCCCAGAAGTGGAACAATGTTTTCGTGATGGAATCTGGACAGAGCATCCACCTCGCTTTGGAAGTTCCTATCTTGACTTGCATCCGTCTGAAAGAGCTTCTTGACTGCCACTCTCTCACCGGAAGGCAGTATTCCCAGATGGACAGAGCCAAATGCTCCTGATCCCAGCAGTCGTCCACCCTTCCTCACAGGGACATCTGAGAAGTCATCTGTCAAGGTGCAGAGATAATCGTAAGAAACCCTGGACGGACTGCCATCACCAATGATCCTTAGGTCAATGGAAGTGTCGACAGGAGCGGAAGGACCGGTCAGAGGCCTTGGGGCAGGACCCAGACCCAGGACCTCTTGAGAGAGGTAGTCTGATGCCCGGAAAAGCTCCAGTTGAGACAAGATGGACAGCAGGGTGGAGGCCGTCGGACGCTTGCGTCCGCTGGTGCCCCACTCATTCAGGAAGATGGACGTGGGTGATCTCGACATGCGGACACTGGCCTCTTCCACCAGCCTGTGGGAAGGATAGCAAAATACGAGTTGACGCGACCATGCCGCAGTGATGGCCACATTTACCGGACATCATCGGAAGTGTACTTGATCCTCCTGTCGTGGTCGGTGACTGCCCCCATGAGTGTCTTCCAGGAGGAGGCGACGTCCAGGATGCGACAGAGCTGGTTGACCACCCTCTGTGGCAGGTGCCGCACTTCGCACCCGGGCTGAACGGCCCCACCCTCGCCCTTGGACAACAACATGCTGCTGAAGCAAAATATTAGACGGCCGCCGCTCCTCACTTGTCTCGTCCCACCCACGGCCAACCCAGTGGTGCCACCTGTCCGCATGGATCCGAACCTCACAGGTTGTGGGTGTCTACCAGCGCCTCCTGCCGCCTCCCCTGCGAACCTCCACCAAGGACATGGGGGAGGGGGATAGGCCATCCCCCCCCCTCCCTCCAAACGGTCAAAGTCCCCTGGAAAATCGAACAAAAGACTGAAAATGGCATGGCCATGAAAATTGCGTACTTACATACTGTACATGTCGCATGCCTGCTACGCATAAAAATGCGCGTACCACCCGATTTCCCTGGGCCAAAACAAAGATCCAGGCCCGTACTCGCCGGAATATTATTGTTTTGTTCAGCCCCCCTCCGGCGCCTCCATTGCTCCCGCCAAGAACAAGAGGGCGCCATGTTTCCTCATTTCCCGCCTCCGCCGCGGATCCCTCGTCGCAACCCCAGGGGCCGAACCCATGCTCCGACCCCACATTTTAACATGAAATATTTAAAAAAGAGTGGCCCCTGGTCCGCCCCGGCTCCGACCCCGCCCTTTGGTGACGGCGCGCAATTTCAGTTCGAATTTCAGTCTCCCCCCTCTCGGGAGGGAGAGGGCGCCATGTTGGAAGCGGGTTCCGCCGACCATGTTTTCCAACCCCTGTCGGGGGCCCCCCTGACCCCATGTTGGCCTGGGGAGGCACCCTCAGGGCAGGGGCGGCCCCGGGGCCAATGCATTGTTCGATGGGGGGGGATTTTGGCGGGTATTAAAAACGGGCGGAATAGACAAGGAGGGGGGCTAGGGGGGTGGGTGGGTGGAAAACGGCGGTGGAGGAAGAGGGGGGGGGGAAGGGGAGTTGGGTGGGGGGGGGGGCAAAATCATGATGGCCGCCAGGGAGCCAATCCCCTGTCCGGATCCATCCCCACGTGACCGTCCTTAGCCAATGGGGAGGCCCGGTTTTCAAATTCGCCCGTTGCCTTTGTGTGGTCTGGTGTGGTGCTGCTGGGGCAGGGGAGGGCAGGCAGCGAGGCACAGGCACCACAACTAAGGGGGTACGTACTACACGCGACGGGCACTGACGGTACCAGGACCTGCACCGTGTACCCAACGCATCGGAAGGACACACGCAGTGGACGTGGTGAACGATCCATCGTGCAGTGCCCAACGGACATATTTTGTTTTTTTTTTTGCAATCATTTTTTTTGTATTTTTTAAAAAGACAATTGTGCGACGACGGTTCGGTGTGTGCGCCGGGCGTTTTAAAAAACTGCGGTGTGCCCAAAGGAGGTGAGTGTGATGGTGCGGGTGTGAGGCGGGCTTTACCCGGGGCAGGGCAGAGGGTCCGGGATTAGGAGCCGGGGAAAATCGATACCGGGTTTGTTGGCCGGGCGGTTTTGGCGCGCAAGGGATGGGGCCGCGATGATGGGGTGGGGGGCGGCCCCGGGGCCGGGTGGCGGGGAAGGGAGCGGGAGGGCGGAGAGGGGCGAGGACTGCAGGGGCGGCCCAGGGGCGGGGAGCAGGGGCCGCGAAGGAGGCTTGGTTTGGTGTGGTGCTCGAGCTAGGCCTAGGTTTCCTTTTCCCGGGCGGCCATGATTGGCTCGCCAGGAAAAGGCGGGCGCGGGAGATTCGGATCCTCTGGGAGGGGGGGGGCCCGATAGAGGGAGCTGCCCTCGACATGGGGTCTGCACCGCTCTTTCCAACCGGGGCGGGCGGGTCACACCCGGGGCCAACGGATACCAGGGAACGAAATATCAGGCGAGAACCCGGAATTTATGGAAATCCATAGGGGTTCACTACTTCCCACATTAAACTGGGGGTGCATTTGACAAACCAGCCAAGTGGAATGGGACTAACAATATTAGTAATCATAACAATAATGCAGCAGATAATTTGGCAGTGGGGTCATACGTAATTGTGCGATATTTTCAAATCATCTTGATGGCAGTGTTGGAAATAACCATTTCATCATAATAACACGTTGAAAAATATAACTGCCAACAAGAGGTGGAATTTGTGGGGCATTTAAGCCTCTCAACTGTGTTTTTCTGATCCTAAGCGTGTCGTTCTTGTTGCTCTTGGCCGAATATGTACAAGAAATGTTGTTTAGTGCATCATGTGACTGTCACTGCCTGGCACATTCCTCACTTTCTGTGTGAGGAATGAGCAGCAGGAAATGATGTTTGTCAGCAATAATATTTGGCAGATAGTATGTGTTATTGTTCACAGGGAAAAGTGTTAATTCATGCCATTCTTCATTGCAGTGGTAGCTTGTAAACACTGCATGAACCCAATTTTAAACATTTATTATATCGCATTTGACTTGCGTGATCAAGATTGTCACATTTTGATGCATGTTTCAAGTAAAATGAAACTTGTTGCATTGAACTAACAGCATTTTGGTTTCTGCTTTCAGCCGTGATTTGACCGTGCCCCTGATGTGCAGTGGATAGCACTTGGCGTGCACTTCCCTCAATCCATTTGCCCTGCAACTCCACCTGGCGAGGCGATGGATCTTTACGTTCCGGGACAGGACTCGCTGCCATTCTCCATTCAGGATATGCTGGACTGCGACATGAAGAGTGAAATTGAGCATGTCTTGGCCTCTGGCGACCTGACAATGGATCTGGGCATGGAGCACAACCTGCCTGGATTTGACCTGGACTCCCTCGACCCTCTGGAGGGCACCAACGGTTTGGATGTCATGGGAAGTGGTGATGACGATCCATCGGGGGATCTGGGCCTCTGGCTGAACTCGGGAGCACCATTGAGCAATTCCACGTGTAATGGTCATGCATCGAATTCCTTCATGGACTTTGACATGGCACCTGGAGTCATGGTGGACCCCTCGCAAATCATGCCAGTCGCTCTGGTGCCAGCCAGCCAGCCATCCAAGCTCACAAACAGCACCACAGAAACCTCCATGACAACCACGACGGTGACTGGGAGCAGAGGGTTGAAGGGCGATGTGGTGACCCTGCTGGCCAACCACCGTGAAGTGTCCTTCACCCCGACAACTGTTGCTCTGATAGCCAAGGCGTCAAATGGGCTGGGGTCCATTCCAACAGCAACCAGACTGACCCTGAAGACAGTGCCAGCCACAGCGCAGACCAACTTTGCACGAGTGTTCCAGACGCAGCAGCAGAGCCGCAAGATCAAGCAGGAGCTGGTGACAGTGAGTGCGTCCACAGCGCCGGCCAACTGCCTCACAGCCGCCATGGTGGCCAGCAGCAGTGGCGGCAGCATGTCTACCTCCACTCTATCCATGGCTAACGGTGGCAGCAACAGTGGTTTGGTTGGTGCGAATGGATCGTGTATAGACCTGAATGGACTAGGTGGGAAGGACGGTGAGGTCAGGTCGTACCCGAAGCCTGCGTACTCCTACTCGTGCCTGATTGCAATGGCGCTCAAGAACAGCAAGACGGGGAGCCTACCCGTCTCGGAGATCTACAGCTTCATGTGGTGAGTACACGCTTTCGCATTCCACGTGTAGAACAAGTTGGCTTGCTTGGTCTCTTTTTTTATTTTAAAAGCCTGCACCTGTTTTGTGACAAGTGCACCTACGTTGAGGTGCAATAGTGCCCTGCCATTGTTCAGGACGTGTGTGAGGGGGGTAGTGCATTCAGCATGCTTGCAGTGCTCATTTTCAGTGCATGATCAGGGTATGGGCCAATTTATTTCCTTCCTCTCTGCTGGCGTTTTGATTTAAAATGAGCCCGTGCCCTGAGCAGGTGGTGTCCAGTGACAGGGTAATAATGTTTGTCCTTGTCTGGTCCGCCAATATGTGTGGTCACGTGATGAACGTAGGTCACGTGGTGGTGTTTGTAAACAGGGCCTTCACCTCTCCCTCCCCGTCCGTCCCCAATCGGAAAGCGCAGCGGCAGGCAGGCATGTAACCCCCCCTCTTTCACTCTCCCTCTGTCGGCCTTAGTACGACTGCCATACCCCCCTTTTCCTATATACTCTTGAACCCGCCTCATCCCCTCTCCAGAGGCCTGGGGTGACGTCGACGAGGGGCTGGGAGGGGGGTGTGTAGGGTACTACAACAACTATAGTGATATGATTGTGTGGCGTGTGTGGCACGCGAAGGAAGGATTCAAGCGACTGCTGGGGAGGGCTCGACCCTGAGGCCAGTGTTGCCACGTACATGGGCAGGGACATTGGGCGGGCAGGGGCAGTTGGCAACAGGGGCGGGTGGGTGCCTCTCCCGAAGCACATGTGTGCCAGACAGTGTGTTGTAGTAATGGAGGGAAGGGGCGGGTGGGGGCGGACCGGCCACGTGCTGGCTCCAGGGGCGGGTGCCGTACACAGACGTGACTCATCCGCAAATTTCACATTAGGAAAATCTCGAGATATTCTGCACAATTGGCTGTATAGCCCTGGTATAATATCCGTTGTGTTCCCCGATTGCGCTACTTGCTTTCAGGTGGGCGATGTGCAGATGTCTCGAGAGAACGCGGAGAAATTGATTACACCGTATATATACGCTCGTACTTCCACGTGGCGATCTCAGTTGTGGGCCTTTAATTTGCTATGAATTGTACTTATTGATCATCTCCCAGCAACATTGATTTAGGCATAGCCGGTACGTGGTTCATTCCATCAGTACATTCCAGAATTCGATTATGTTATGAACTCCGTATGCCTGCCTTGGAAATTCAGCCACATTATCTTAGAGAAGAGGATCTAAACTAGTTAAAAACCGCGGTACGAATCGGGTGTGGAAGGAAAACGTTGCTGCTTCCGATGGTTTATCTGATGTGCCGGCTGTATATGAGTAAAGATTCACTTT
This sequence comes from Catajapyx aquilonaris, assembly GCA_000934665.2. NCBI lineage: Eukaryota > Metazoa > Arthropoda > Diplura > Dicellurata > Japygidae > Catajapyx > Catajapyx aquilonaris. The sequence goes on along the minus strand of KZ538178.1, from coordinate 32,736 downwards.
GGAGTTTGCTGTTATAACGTATGTGGACAAACTCCATACTGTATACATTTAACTTGCCCCTCACCACTTTATATCGCATTTTCCGCGTCAACTCCACACATTGTATGTGTAGTTCATTTCCCAATAAGGCACCAGAAGTATCTGATGATGTAACTCTCCTCTGGAATTTATCCGTCCGGCAGTCCTTGTGCACGCCCAGAGTGAGCCACATAGCTCTGGAATGTTCAGTATTGTTTCGTCTGAAACCAGTTTTTGTGTGCCCGTAGCGGGGGAATGGAGCTTTGTGATGGCGTCGCGGGTTTCCATGGGGGTCATCCCTGGAGACATGTTGGAAACAAGAGGATTACCTTTAAAGAGTCAGTCAGTCAGTCAGTGGGACGGATCCCTTCGAGCTGCGAGTGGCGCGTATAGGGTTTTATTCAAATGGCCGGTGAGGTGTGCGATGCTGACCGCCCCACCCACCTGAGACCACACATGCTGGCCTTGACCTCCATCCCTCCCTTCAACGGTAGCTGACATTGTCGAGTCTTCAGGGGGCAGGGCTTGTGTCATCACACCTCGACTCGACATTTTTGTTGTTGCTTTTTTCTTTCTGTTGTTAAAGTAGGGCACGGGGTCTGGGGGAGGAGGAATTCACCGTAGGATTTTGGTTAGCCAAGGAAGCCTGCCTTGCCCTTAGGCTTGGTGGGCGACGGACTGGCTGACTGACTGACCGTCTGCCAGGCAGCCGGGCCCAGTCTGAACAATTCCTGCTTTGTCCATCTTTATCGGTATATGACCCAGTCAAACGTGGGAAGGGTCGAGAGGAGCGTGTGCGGAGTGGGCTTGCTGCAGATAAGACCATGCTGGACATCGGAGACAACCTAATAAAAGATGTTGGGAGGGCAAAGAAGGATCAGGGCCGTCTCGAGGAAGACACAACAGCAATATGACTTAAGTGATACATAAAAAGGGGGGCTATTGCGTCAACATTTCTGGTGTCAGATCTACTGGCTGCATGCGGGAATTCACGCTGTCTTCTAGCACTACTACCACTACTGATATCAGAAGAATGCACCATTGAAATGCTCCGACCCAACGACGCTGATTGCCGGCGCCCCTCTGCGCGATCCATTACATACGGTTAGCGTTACGCAATCCATTGTCGGCACGCCTTTCCGTATACGGCTGCAAATACGTAACATTCAGGAGATGGCTCCCAAGATTTCCTTTTGATTTCCATTATGCCACATGTTGTGAGAGAGTGATCCAAAGCAGAAATCATTAGTTATCGCACTGCATCATTGTTGTTACATGCTTTAAAGGGGGACTTGTTCGAGCGTATGTCTGTGCCACTGTTGATGGCCCGTTCATGACGACTGTTTGCCTGAGAAAGTTACATTCGTAAAAGCGACAAAACCTTTGTTCTCCATGGGCCGAATCCGATAAGGGCGGAATTTTCTGACCTACTGATTACTCGTGTCAACTTGATTCCATTAATCTGATTTATCTCGCAATCTCTATTGCTGATTTACAATGGTCACTGGGTGATGATAGGTGCAAGAGGACTGGTATTTATAAATCGAACGGAAGGACGAAATGGCCACTCGCAGCTGCGATAATAGTGATGAAACTGGTGATAATGGCAATAACTAGGGAAACCCAGTCTTCATAGGTTCCGGATTCCTCCCCAGCTCTGAACAAGTTTCCGTAACACGCAGCAGCAATATATTGCAAATTATCAGAAGTCGTGGTGGCCTAGTAATAAGCTCAGGAATGAGCCCAAGAGTCGGACTAATAATGTTCCAATGATGATGGTGGTAATATGTACGGCCAGGTCTGAGCGAGAAGGGTCGACCAGGAAGAGAGAGAGAGTGTGTGTGTGTGTTTGCGTGGGTGTATCGAGTTGCACGAATAATAGAGCGATTGAGATAAGGTGTGCTTAGTGGTGCATCGGTTCAAGGCCCTGTGGCCAGTAAACAACCAAGTCGACGGGATAAGGAGCGTGTGTGTATTAATGTGTGCGCTGAGATTAAATTGCCCGTGTTCCGCCTAGTGCTGGACTCCTTTGGCAGGGTGACGTGAGAGGGAAGCGACCTTTGACCCTCTCTACAAATCCCCCCCCCTCCCCCCCGCGTACTAGGAGGCGAGTGTAATTCCTTGAGACTCGTGACAGTTCAATTAGGCCGGTTGTGTGGCACTGATGTCGGAGGGAAAGACATGGCATGGCATGTAGTACAGTAGATGTGCAATGAGGGAGCCGGACGGGAAGGGTGTATATAGGGATAGGGTGTGTGGGTTGGGGGTTGTTGAGCTTTGAAGTAGCAAAGCAGGGGCTCCCTCTCTCTCTCTCTCCAGTGTATGTGTGTGTGTTGGGAGGCAATCGATAGTCGTCCTGGGTGGGTTGTAGGGGGGAACGAACCGCGCTAGCTGCTGGGGGGGGTCTGGCTGCCTGGCCTGCCTTGCCTGGATGGGGGCAGTGCAACATGGTGCCACACACTTGCGCACTACACCCTCCCTCCCAACAGCATTGCCACTCAGCCAGCATATTGCTCTGGATGGAACTGCTCCACAATAACGCAGGTGCAGGACAAGTGCGATTGCCGCACATTGATAGCAGTATTAGCACTTGATAATAATCGGATCGAGCAAGGTCTCTTGTACGACTTCCGCACAGCTTGCCAGCCTCATCAACTTGCTGGGGGGGCTGGATTACGAGGAGGGTTCAAAGTGCACACAGTAATGGCCAGGAGACGCAGTTGTTGCACCTAGGGGGTGGTGTTATGATGGCCCAAGAGCATGGTATTGGGGAGGGGGGATTGCTGACCTCGACAAACACTGGAAGAGGAGCAACAATCGCGAGCTGTAGCAAGTGTGTTGCTCCAATCGAACGGATCGGAAGGATGGATTTATTTTTACCTTACAAACAATATAGATTTCCTTGATCGAATCCTCGGTAAATAAATGTCGCCACCTGGGAATGCCAATACCAACTTACGAATATTGAAGGTCTTTGGCTGTATTGTTCCAGTGCACTAATACGGACGCTATTTCTTGCTATTGAGCAATTGCATGTAGGACTTGTCCGATTGTGTTAGCTGCATATGTTTGAATGTTATTTCCGATTGCTGTACAGCGCAAACTGCCCACCTGGGTAAGATTCGGATTGGGTGCGATCAATTAAAAGAATCCTTCCTGGATAATAATTGTCGGATCTACTTGGCGATAGTTTTTAGTGAGGATGTTCCTGATGATATCTGATGAAAAAATGAAAATCATGTCAGGGTTGCCTACTGAGATCCCCGTCTGAGAGATTTTTAAAAAATAATGTATTTTAAAATCTTGTGGCCACAGGAGACGATAGGAGCATTTTAAAAAAATAGTCGGGGTTTTGTACGGAAATGATAGAAGATGAGCAATTTTGGAAGGGTGGAAAGTGTCTACTAAAATTATTGATGTGATTGCATTGCCTCAATTTAAGGGTTGCAACATTGTGCAAACAGAGCAGGATGGTCGCATGTATTTCAAACAATATTAACTAAATATTAGTGAATAATCATCTCGAAAATGAGCATTTTCAATAATTATTGTCAAAAAATACATATATTCAAGTTTTACAACCGGGAGATTCCAATCTCGATTCCTCTTCTGGGGATCTAATTAGGCGTGAAACTGTTTCACTTTTTCATCCAATGAAGTATTGTTAGGGACAACTTGCACTAAAAATTATTATGAGTCGCTACAAAGTCCAGGAAATGATTATTTTTGAAGAATTACGTTTTGTTGGATGGAAGCATTGTCTGGGGCTCGGGAATTGAAAAGAACTGATGATCCATTAGAGGTCACGGGTTTTACCAGCTGGTAGCAATGGTCCACATTCTACCTACTTTTGGGAAGTAATATTAGTTTTGTACCTCGAATATTAGCCGATGAATAGCGAGCCGCTTATAGTCCGGGAAGTGTCTTAACTAAGGACAATTTAAATTGCAATCCGGTGCAAAGCGTACTTTTTAAATGGCGGTTGAGAATAATAAGTAGATCTCGATTTAAAGAGACTGGGACCGTACGTGTGGGGATACTTATTAGCCAACTGTGGGTTCCAGGCTTAATTAGTCTGGGTCCAACGGTGAAGATTCAAAACTGCTTCACCCCCCTTCTCCCTGTTTTAAAAAAAAGGGGGGAGTACGTTTTGTGTGTTGAGCGATGAGAAAACGGGCTCCTCCTTTCACAAAGCCGTGGGAAAAGCGGAGTTTAAAGGAAAAGGAGGGGAGGTGGGGAGGGGGAAGTGGTGGTTAAAAACGAATCTGGTAAAAGAGCCCTCCTCGCTCGATGGGGGTTTGTAACCGTCTCTTTCGAGGGGGTTTCCAGGTGCTGTACACTCGATGGTAAAAAAAGGAAACATTTTTAAAAAAAATAATCCAAAGGCTGATGATGTACCAGGCATGATTTGCAATTATTTGATCGATCCTGTGGTTGTGAGGGGTGGTGGTCAATCAAGACCATTCTGTATACGGGGGTGGGTGTGTACTTTGTTGGCCTTGTTTTCTGGGCCACGTGCAAGGGCACGAGACCATTAGGATGGCCAGGGGGTGGAAATAAGAGACGGAAAAAAAAAGAGGGCAGGATGAATAAGGTGGGGAGGGGGGATTTAACCACCCCTTCCATCCACCCCTCCCACTTCCGACCTCCCCCTGCACTTTTGTTGCGTTAAAAATCCGTTGATGGACGGTTAACGGTCTGCTCTTCCAGATTAGAAAAATCTGCCGGGTCCAGGTGGGAGGTAACTGGTCTGGCCAGTTTTATTTCCAGGGAGAGGAAGGAAGGAAGCAATAGAATGAATTGTATCACCGGGTGGGGGTTGGGGTGGCCAGGTGGGGATGGGGGGAGAGAGACCCTTTTATGCAATATGTGGACGTCACCAGAGGGGGGGATGCTCGCAGGGTTTGAAAGCCACAGATTTGCCTTCGTTTGGCTTCAGTTCGCGATCAGTGTTTGAGAGGAGTGGACCTCCTCCTCCTTCAAAGGAAGGAATAGTTGGGGGGAGGGGGGGGGAGGCTGCCTCTAGCCTCTAGCCCCCCCCCCTCCCCCCTACATACATCAGTCATCATCGGGTTGTAAGTGTACCGCCTAAGCACTACTACCTACATATTGCAGTGCTCTAATCGCGTGCCTTCTTCCTCCAACAGTGAGCACTTCCCGTACTTCAAGACAGCACCCAACGGATGGAAGAACTCTGTGCGGCACAACCTGAGCCTTAACAAGTGCTTTGAGAAGATTGAGAAGCCTGCGGGGAACGGGAGCCAGAGGAAGGGATGCCTGTGGGCCATGAATCCAGCCAAGGTGTCCAAGATGGACGAAGAGGTGCAGAAGTGGTCCAGGAAGGATCCATCAGCCATCAGGAAGGCCATGGCCTGCCCAGGTAGGAATATTTCACCTCACTCGATTGATCTCCTTGCATGTGCAACCGTTCTGAAGTGTATTGAAGCTTTGTGCCACTCCCTACTGATTTGTATTGTACAGTCTGTCCATCCCAGAAATAATACAAGGTTTGGTTGAATTCGTTGGTCTGTCCAGAGAAACAGTCCAAGGTCTTGTGAAGTTCATATTAGTTGATTCCCAATCTGATACTGGCCCTTCATTTGCATTGAAGTTATTATTTGCTCCAATCTCCGAGTCATGAGGCATGCTGTAGAGTTTAGACAGAATTAGGGTCAGTGAGTAACTGCTGGGTTCACTTGTTGTAGACAACCTGGAGATGCTGGAGCGCGGAGAGATGAAGCGTGAGGTGAACCTGAATGTTTCGTGTGATGAGAGTGAAGACGAGGACCTGGAAGTCGGGGGACCCAATGTCCCCCCCACTTCCTCCACAACCCTGCATCAGGCATCGCACTTTTGTAGTTCAACAGTCAACGGAAGCAGCAACCTTCAACCTGGTCCATGCATAGTGTCCATTGCCTCGGCATCCACCAACGGAACCTTGTCCTCGTCCTTATCCAGCTCGTCGTCGTCGTCGTCGTCGTCCTCCTCCTCGTCTGAATCAATCCCTACAGTTCACATCAAGTGTGAGCCACCCACCACTCCTACTGACCCGTCTCCTCCCTGCCAGATCCCTGCCACTGCTCATATAAAGACAGAGCCATCTGAGTACATCAGCCTAGAGCAGTTCAGCGCTATGCAAGGGGGAAATCTTGCTGACCTTCACATGCATGTTGAAGACGATGACGAAGGCTCCTACCAGGTGGTGAGTACATAGTAATTTTTATTGCCTTGTAGCTCATTTGAAGCTGTGTAGAATGTGGTTCTTGCATGCAACATGGGCTGCATCCCAGTGCACGAGAACATTGCATTCTTCATTGACCTGCATCGAGCCTTGTTATGGACTGATGTCTTGCTTGCATTTAGGTAAATGGAGTATACGAGGACTTGGGTGAGGATCGGCTGGACCTCGGGGTCAACATAACCTCTGACATCACCACCCTCCCAGTCACTCTGTCTGCGTCTGGGACTGTCGAGTTTGCGACCCTCCCCACATCTACGATCCAGGGCAACTACCTGTACACCACAGCGACGCTTTTGGACAACAACAACGACAGGTCAGTAGCATCAGGCCGGACTGTGAAGCTGGTCAAGAGACAGCACCTGGCACCTGTGGTCACCAAAGTCGAGGGGATCTGATCTTGGGTCCTGCTCACTCGGTAGGAAACTGGCAACAATTGTGTCCACATGGTTCAACTGATGTGGGCCGTGAGTGACCGCTTATTGAGTTTGCATGGAGGGGGCAAATGTACATTGATCAATGTTTACTGAATTTCCTAATTTCCCCCATCCCCTCTTGTGCCTCCCCATCCCCCCCAAAAAAGTGCCGTCTGTTCGTTTTTTGTGCGAGAAGCATGGCACCTGGCTAACATTATGTTTCCACATCTTGTTGCCAAATAGTAAGTCTCCCCCAGAAAAGGTGTCCGTCCCTCTGGCAAGCTCTCTTCATTTCTGGGACGCATTTTTTTACAATAATCCTTTTTGGAATCCAGGATTGCTTTTTTACAAAGAGCAGCTAGATTTATTTTGTGGGGGTCAGTAGGGGAGGAAGAATTTTTGTTCCTCTCCCCCCTTCCTTACTGTGCAGACCTCGCTTGCAAAAAAAATAATAATAATAGGGAAGTGGACAGTGACTGGACATAGTTCAATTTTTTTTCCTTAATCTAATCAAGTGAGATGCCCAAAAAAAAACTTGTTGAATTTGTTGGTTTACACCTCTCCATTTTTTATACATTTATAGTCAGGACTGTTCCCCCCCTCCCCCCCTAAGTCCCCAAAAATGTGTATGTGTGAGTGAAGTTTAAAAGGATTGAATTTTATAAGCCTTTATTTCAGCTGTTGTGTCCCAGGTGTTGTTTTTTTTATATAATAATTTGTGTGACCCCCCCTCCCAAAAAATAACTTTGTAAGAGATTGATGCTACACCCTGATGCTATCATGTTTTTTAAATCCACAAGATGGCCTGCCCTCGTCCACCTGACCATACGCTTATGAGGTTTCCCCTTAATGCCTTCAGGCAAAGGCATTCAATTAATTATCCTGATTTTTGTCCCTTTGTTATTAGGGGAGGGCATGATGGACTTGTTTACTTTTTTTTTTTTATTAAGTACATGGCGCAAGACTTCCTCGGATCATAACATTTCAATATTGTTAGCACTGATGGACCTCCAAAACATTGACTCAATATGCAGCTTCTTTCTTTCCATTTGTTTCCATTCAGCAAATCAAACGCAGTTCCTTTTACTCTACATTTGAGACATTTGAGGTCCTCAGTGTTAATGAGCAATTTTAGCCCAAATTAGGCGGGTTTTTTTCTGGGGGGGTTTTTTGTTTGTTTGTTTGGAAAAGCAGTTTGTTGATATTCCTTTTGTTTGGGAATCTCCACACTTCCGTTTGTTTTCTCTTTGCCAGATGAGCATGTTTCTCCTGCATTTAACCAGTTTAGAGTGTGTCTGCGATGTCAAATGCAAATAAGGTCTGGTTGAACCGTAATTCCATTGGCATGTTGTTGGCCACCAGTTGCTCAAGCACTGCTGCTGTTTTGCCAGGACTGTTAGACATTGCCTGATTTTTCTGCTACAAAATGTAAGCCAAGTCATTTACACCTGACCTGCATTGGTGAGTGGAAAAACCGGTACCAAACTTATGCTTCCAGAGAGGAGAGGACTTGTATGTGTCAGTTCATAACTGAATCCATGTAAAATGCAGGTCTGTTTCGGCTCCTGGCAGCTCAGTGTCAGGTTAACTGCGAAGGGAGATGATGGCATTCTGTTCCAAAGCATTGTGGCGGCTGGTTCAATTCCAACTGGCCCTTACTGGTGGGGATTTCACTCTTCCAGCTCTCATGTTTGGCTTGCTTCTCCCACACGTGAAGCAGGTGAAATGTGATCAGTGATGTAAGAGGAAATCAGGATCGAGTTTGGTGTGGAATTGGGCTTGGATCCCCATTGATTTGAATCAGTGCCTCTCTCCCTCTGCTCTTGTCTGAAAGAACTTTGCGCTGTCAGGTGAAGAAGTCGATCTTCCCCAAGTTACATGGGCACATGTTATGATCTGTCCAGAGGACAAGTTTTTGACTAGCTGTTTGCATTGCTGAATGCCTCTCATCCGATGAAATGGCTTGTGGGGGCATCACTTGGCCAAGGCTTTCTGGTGGGAGGCAGGTTTCAGAAGGGTAGTTATCGCTTTGTGTTAGGCCTGTTTTATAGCCACTTAGCTCCAGCTAGATTATAAATGGTCGCAGCCATGCATGTACTTCACGGTCTTCAGTTATACAGGAACTTTAAGAAATAATTTAAGGGCATTATGCAGCATTTACTAGAGTGAAGTCTGTAGAATGGAAGTGTGGGGATGACCACTTTTGGGAATTAATTTTCTACGCATCGTTTCTTGGCATGCCTTTTCCTTCCAATAAGTTTGGGTGGAAGCTAAAAAGAAATGTGTTTGCGCAACGACCTTTGTTTCCCACCACGTGTGAGTGCAGCAGAAGTGGTGCCAATGAAAATCAAATGACAGACCTGATCAAGCCAACCTTTCCCGCCTCCTCCCACGTTCAGTCGTGATGTTTAGAATCCGTGTAGTTTCGTCAGGTTAGGAGTTTTTGGAGAGCAGCAAGGAAGAAAGAGAAAGGAAAAAAAGAGACAGTATACCAAGTGCCTTTTCAACTGATAGTTCATGACAATTTTGCACATAGATTTGATTAGGAAAAGTAAGAGAGTTGCGGTTGGTCACAAACCCGGGGAAAATTACAGTAAGTGAGGATTCCACTCAAACCTGCAAAAATCAAGTAGGCTGAAGGGACCAAAATCCATTCGAAACTGTCAGGATTTAGTGTAGCATATTTGTGGAGTCTTAAAAAATTTGTCCAAACTGTAATTCAGTGTAATTTTTTAGTCCTGTTTTTAATGCACATCAAAGCAGGTGTGTGGGTGGGTCGAGAGAAATTCCCTGCTTTCCGATTGCTCGAAGGAACGTGGAAGGTTGTTTTCTTTTTTCGTGGGCAAGCGCAAAGATCATGTACAAATCATCCGTAGAAAGAAACTTAGTCCAGTGTTGTTTACTCTGCACAAACCAAGACTGAATTTGCACCCGACAAAGAATAAGAATGATAAGTAATGGCAACAGTTTACGTTGGGTTCGTAATCCTTAAAATAAAATATTTAAAAAAACAAAGCGCGCGAGAAAAAGCACTACAGGTTTATCCGCACTTGGTTTTGTGAGTGATTAGTTTTTCGAACATGTTTCTTTATGAGTGGTGCAATAGTTTGGCCTCTCAGCTGCATGTACTGGTTTAGCACCACAGTTGTAACTTGGGCAGTGCGCGAGAAATTTGCGGCGATCTCATTTCCAGTCACGTGACAATTCAGACCATGTTTACTAACCAGTAATAATTTTTTTTTCTCATTTGAATGAGGTAGGACTGACAGCACTCGACCCCACCGTTTGACATGGAAATTTATGTAGGGCGTACCCTGAAAAAAAAGTGCAGTAGTGGCAATATTTCTATCCCTCCCTGTAGTTAGCAGAGTCGATTCGATAGCTCTTAAGGTTGACCCCATCACTCCCATCCCCCACCTTCTGGTCTGGCTGCATTTCTGGACTTTATACAATTATTACAAGAAACCAAAAGAAAAAGAAAAAAGTGTCAGGTTTATTCTTGTGTACATAATGGTGAATTTTTATGGTTGCAAGTTAAATGGTCATTTTGTGGAAACACTTTACCCCTCCCTCAGCCCCAGGTTGTAAAAATAACAATAACTGGCCAGAAACCCAAATTGTTCATATGATCGTTTCTTAAGCTGGCAAAGGTTTTTTATACAAGTTTATAGTAAAAATGCGAGGAAATTTAGGTTAGGTCCAACAACCCATTCTCCCCTGTAATGTTGATAACACTTGGATTAATGGAAACTGGTGTGGCCATCATCCGAATGAGTACTACGTATGTCCTGCAGAGCAATTGGCGCAACTGGAACCGTGATTGTCAAATGTTCCCTGCAAAAGTGGAAAGGACAAAAAAAAAAAAAAACCTTGTGAGCCCCAACCCCGATCCTACATTCCATTTTCAAAAAGTAGCGAGAGAAAAAAAAAGAGGCATTAGACGTCGATTGGCCAATGCGCTTGTATCCTTGTACCTTACGTAGAGCTGGTGCCGAGTCGTATGAAAAGTACAAACCACAATTTGTAGAGTCATTTCAGGAGTTGAAATCGTGGCGTAGAGACGCTCATCTCAAAGAGTGCTAATTGTTTTTTTTTCTTTCTTTTTTTTTTGCATGATGTGCAACAACTGGGGACATTATTGAATCATACAATATTTGTAGAGGCTCTTTATTTTGCAAAAGTGTATGTACTTAGAATTGGAGGCCGTAATAATGAAGAGGTTCCTCCAGATGTGAAAGGACGAAGCAATGTGTGAGAATGAGAGAGAAAGAGATGAGCGCTTCTCAAAGGTGTAGGAATTTGAATGCAATTTGAATTCGGTAAAAACAAAATATATTGCTGATGTTTCAAACTTAGGGAAAAAATAATAATTACAATGGATGTCAACAGATGTGAAGTGTACAGAAGAAAAGTAACTGAATTGTTTTTTTCTCCCCCCCCCCCCCC
>KZ538178.1:0-21612 GCA_000934665.2 Catajapyx aquilonaris | reverse complement strand
CCCCCCCCCCCCCCCCCCCCAAACCCAATTTTCTGACTTGTACTGAGGCATGTGTGTTGTATAAATAAAATATACAATCACATTTTTCTCCAGCGTCTTTTATTGCATCCAACAGGTGACGTGTGAAATTTTCATTTCCAGAATAAACGATATCTGTTACAGCCACGTGTACCAAGCGTCCAGATTTTTTGACAGTGCCGAGATGTTCCGGTGGCCTTGCACCTTGGCACCGACCAGTATGTCACGGCCAACAGCACGACCAAGGGAAGGAGTTTGGATATATCTGGGGAAGGTGAAAGAGAGGGATGCGAGACATTGAGTGTGGATAATAGAATACTCAATGGGACGGACATGGCTGAGGGGGTCTTGGCAGGGAGGATGTCATCACCAGGAACCAGCTCGTTTTCTCCTCTTTTTTTGTTTTTTCCACTCCTTTACATGATGCCCGGGAAGTGAAGGCCGCCTGGATGGTCCATGGCTCCCTTGGCTGGTCCCGTCCTTAGCTGTCAAATGCTGGCGTGGGACAGTAATAAATCCAAGCGAGATATACAAAAGTGGTGCAACTGCATTGAAGTATGAAGGAGTGTGGAGTCAGGTTTTGCGGGCAGTCAGGCGCGAATTTGACGCAATAGAGCGCGTGCACGATTTCGGGAGGCCCGGGTCCTATAACCAGCACCCAGTGGAGGACCAAGCACTGATCGGGGTGCACCAACCAGCATCACAGTTGGGCGCAAGGGATGTGTGGTATGGCATACATGGCACTTGTGTTGGGTGTGTGCTGTGCTTAGAGGGTCAATAAGGCAAAGGAGAGTAGGAGGAGAGGTGGTCGGACAAAAGAAATGAAAGTGGTGTGTGTGTTTATGACATAGACTCGTTTCCACGCATGGATGGGTCACCCTCCCCTGTCTGCATATGCGTATATTATATTCTTGCTTTTACCTTCTTGTTTGGGTGGGTGGGTGGTTGGTTGGTGGGGTGGACGGGGGCCACTTTATATATTGGGAGAGTGTCCTTTCTTGTGCGCGACAGAGAGAGAGAGACATCATCATCTGTGACGGCTGCTGCGTGAGTGTGGTACAGCACGTGCGCCGCCGGTCAGACTCGTCCCATCAGCATCAGTAATGCCTGGGCCATCCTGAGTGGACGCAAGGAAGGTAATCATTGCGCCATCCGTCGCGCACTGCAATTGGCATCAGACGTCGCGACACATCAGGGAAGAAGAGTCGCCCGATTCTCATCAGCACAGCAGGGGGCATCCATCGATGTTTCATTCGCATTGGAGTGTAAAATCACATTGCAATTAATTAAGTGTGTGTATACCAGTATTTATATGTGTCTGCTGGCTTCCATATAGTCTTTCTCATGGCTCCGAGCCCTCATCAGGTTTTTCAAAGACCCCATAACTCTGTTGCCAGTAGAGCGGGACGGCCCAATTTTTACGCTTTTGTCTTACTATGAAAGGAAAAGTTTTGCTGACTCCATTCCGCCTCCCTGCCTCCCTCCCGTACGTGCTGTACAGTACACGACGCATGTGTACGGAGCATGTATGGCCAGGAGGTTCTGAGACGCGCACATATTTGGATGGCGCAACAATTATTTTTGGTCCGAGTCCCGGTAAAAACACGCGTGATGGTGCACGGCGCTGATTAATGGACAGGCAGATCTGGTGCCGCTGATGAACGGGTTAATTAGTCGTGGAAGACAGAAGCAACAGGGGCGAGACGGGGAGTGCACTGCATGCGTCAGACAGGGTGGTCCATAGCCCCCAGCAGCATGACCAGCACGGTCCCAGATTGTTGGTTGGATGTAATAGCAGCAATCATGTTTCGTTGTTTGTTTCTCTTCCAAACTCGCGAATCTTCTCCATCTATTATTATCATGTATAGAATTGTAAGGTCCACCACCACCCTGTAACGATGTGCTGGTGTTGCGAGCACCACCAGTAAATCATTTCTCCCTCCCTTTTTCCATTTCGATTTCCCTTGGCCGTCATATTATAATAATGTTTGGTTGAGGAGAGTACAAAGCGGATCGGAGGCGCGTGTTTCCTCTTCCTTAACGTCTCTTCAAGGATTCCCTCCCCACCTTTTTTTTTTAAAATGAAAAAAAAAAATAAAGGTGGTGGGTGGATTAAATGACGGGCATCCCCCCCTTCCCCAGTCAATAATTTCCTGTGCGTAATACGCGAGGCAGACTCCGATCAAGGCAACCCCTGCAATTACCGCAGATTGTGATCGCTCATTGTTCCGACCGCGTGCCCACCACACTCTTGTATAGGTCCATAAGGAAAGATGCATTCTCTTCTGGGCGAGGGAGGATTATTTGCAGAGGGAACGACGGAGGTGTGACTGGCACCACCATCATCTTCTGCTGGTGGATTTATGCGAGGGGTTTTCCTATCACCCGAGCCAAGGTCAATGTGTCTCGGTTGAATCGTCTCCAAACACAAGGGGCCCGGAACTGCCACCCTGCCTTACCCCATCTGCTATTTTTTTTTCTCTCTCTCTCTCTCTCTCTCTCTCCAATTTTTTTTTGGTTTGCATTTGGAGATGATGCGATATGATACCTATTACTTGACCTGGCAGATCGAGAATCCCGTCAGTCTGCACCTGGTGAGCCAACCCGTCGCATCAGGGATGATGATGGACCTGATGTGGTGCGGACTGATCTGCATGCTGTGGATGTCCACCATCGGCACCAGGAGCGTCGTCTCAGGTAATGCAGTTGCTGATCCATGTCCCTATATAAGCTGCTCGGTGCACTAATTTTGTCGGGTGTGTGTGTAGGCCAAGGTTGCGACGGTACAGAGAGCTTCGAGCGTGTGAATGGGTTATCTCCGCACGCATCTCATCGGTTCCCGCTCTACTCCGCAGTCGGAAGCCCCGTCACCGCAGAATGCAACAACAGGTCCCGTTTCTCTCTCTCTCTCTCTCATTCACTACATTCGAGCCATCTCTCTATCATTATTGCGACATTGTCTCGTTAAATGGTCCCGATATATAAGTTGCGAACTGTGTGTGTGTGTCGAGCAGGTGTCGGTCGTCCCAGAGCTGCGCGGCCTTCCTGGTCCACTACGACAGGTCCGCTTGCTTCCGATTCAGCACCAGCTCCAGCAGTGGCCGTGCTGAGGACCAGCTGGTTCCGGCCCCTGGCAGGACCAGCTACTACGAGAGGATCTGCCTGAGGGCCCCTGGGTGCGGGAAGGCCTGGACCTTCGAGAGGGTTCCTGGACACGAGCTGGCGGGACACGACGACCTCATTGTCCAGGGGATCGGGAGCAGGAAGAGGTGCCAGGAGATGTGCCTGCAGGAGAGGAGCCTCCCTTGCAGGTCCGCAGAGTTCTGGTCCGCAGGGGGAGGGGTCTGCAGGATGAGCAGGGAGACCAGGAGGTCCAAGCCTTTGGCCTTCAGGCCCACCACCCCTGATGTAGACTACATGGAGAACCAGTGCGCCACGGGTACGATATACTTGATGACAATCGACTCTGGTTATTATTATGGGAAGGGTGCTGGGTGGGTGGGAAAAGAAACCACCTCTTCACACTGCTGGAGTGATATGCTGGTTGCGTAGCCACGGGATATAAATTACACACATTTTGCCTCCAAATGCTCATCAGATGACGTGCCTTCCTCGTGCGACTACGAAATAGTCAACGACCACGAGTTCGCCTACGTGGACCTGCAGCTGACTGCCAGGTCGCAGGAAGAGGTCAGTGCAATCCCCACCAGTCACCTCTTCTAAGTTTAGCATTTTACTAATTGACACTGGTGAATCTTGCCTTTTATCGGATCAAGTGCCAGGCCATATGCGAGGAGACTCCGACGTTCCGTTGCCGGTCTTTCGTCTGGATTCCTTCGGCGTCGCAGTGCCAGCTGAGCGGCGCCGACGTCACCAGCATCCAGGGGTCTGCACTCTTCAGGCGGGCCGGAAGCTACTTTGGGCAAAAGGACCTCTGCCTGGACGGTATGAAAACCATTCCAGCAGTTGCAACTTTTTTTTATATAGCTTGAGACACATTTCCACGCACTCTTCCTCTGTCCCGACGATCGACGGTCCGTTTAGCTCAACTCCGTTGCAACAAGGACAGCATGCTCCTCCGGCTGCACACCAAGGAGCCATTCCTGGGTCGGATATACGCGCAGAGCAGGCCAGAGTGCGTGACCAGGGGCACGGGTCACTCCGAGACGGAGTTCAGGCTGCCCCTGCTCGGGGCCTGCGGGGGTGTCGAGGAGGAACCAAACGCCGTCTACACAAACCAGGTCAGAGTCAGCCGGAGAAGGCCCCTGCTTCTTGCTCATTATATACCCTTGTCCGTGTGTATAGGTGGTGGTCCAGCATCACCCCGTGGTCCAGAGGAAAGGAGACAAGGCCATTCGGCTGGTCTGCAGGTTCGACCTCTCCAACCGGACACTCACCAGCAGCCTCAGCTTCGTCGTCGAGTGAGTATATATCCTTGCTGCTGTGTATAGTACTCGTATGATACACCACAGGCTGTAACGTTTGCATTGTTTGATTGTAATGAAGTGCGGGAAGGGCTGAGATCCCGACGTCGGTGGTGAACTCGACGGCTGCGGCGCCCAACATCCGGATGCGCATCCTGGACAGGAGCGGGGTGGAGGTGGTGGGGGCCACCCTGGGGCAGCCCTTGCTGCTCAGGATCGAGATCGACGACGAGAGTGAGTCAATCGACCCAGCAGCAGCACAATCATTTTATTATGTGACCCCCCACCATCCCTCATCATCCAGGCATCTACGGCATCTTCGCCCGCAACCTGGTGGCCCGAAGTGGAGCCAACACTGAGTCGGTGACCCTTTTGGATCAGAGGGGCTGCCCCACCGACCCGTCGGTCTTCCCAGGGCTGGTCCAGATCCCTGGGACCAAGAGCCTCGAAGGATCCTTCGAGGCCTTCCGATTCTCCGACGACGCCGTCGTCAGGTTCCAGCTCGACGTCCAGTTCTGCCTCCAGGACTGCCTCCCGGTACGTACGTATAGTGTACTTGTTGTTACATACGAGGTGCACACGGTATGCGTACTCCCGACGACGCCCAGACGATGGAGCCAGGATTCTCTTTTACTCGTAATCCACCGGCAATATGCATGAAGAATATACAATGCACTAATTTCCCAAGGCTTTGACAGTTTAATTGGTACTGATTGATTGATTGATGTGAAGTGAAATGGGTGATGCAGGATGGTGGTAGGCCTGCATTGATCCAGTTGCAATGGACCGTCACATCCATAATGTAAAGCCTTCTTTCTTCTCCTCTTCCTATTTCCCATTCCTGTTTGCAGGCCAGGTGTGATTTTGGGGACTCGTACGGTAGGCGTCGACGTCGAGAGATTTCCTCCAACGTCACCTCCAATGTCGATGAGGAGGAGGAGGAGGACGAGCCAGGTAATTTCCAGCAGGTGGTGTACGGAGAGACCCCACTTCAGAAGGAGATAATAGTAAACGATGTGGTGGTCCTGGCTGACCTGCCCAACGGAGGTGTGTCTCACCACGACGTCACCAGTGAGTCTCCTCCTCTCGTCCCGCTCCCTCCAAGCCCACTTTGTCACTCGTACCCTATTTGCATATACAACAGGCCTTCGGGAGCTGGATGACCTTTTCTGCACGACCCGAGAGGTACTGGTGGCCGCCATCGTGGCCGGCACGCTCTTCCAGGTGTGCGTGGTGTCCGTCTGCCTCCTCTGCATCTACCTGCACAGGAGGAGGAGGAGGGGAGGGATGGAGGAGAAGGTCATGATGGGGGCAGCGCCCTCTGACCCCGGGCCCTTCCCCCTGCGACCCGGACAGCAGCAGCAGAAGAGGATGGTGGTGACCATGATGACCCCCAGCAGCGTCTACCAGCCTCAGCACAGCACCCTTCCGACTCCACCGCTGCTTCCAGCCCTAATGGAGGTGCCCTCATCCGTGGACGACGCCAGCGACGACGGACGAGGGGGCGCCCTCGACGCCCACTTCGACACCGCAGACCAATCTGCGCGGGCCCTCTTCAGGTCACTCAGGACTGACCTCAGGGACTGAATCGACTGGACTCTCACTATGCGGCAACACTTGAACAGTTGCAACTATATGTAGAGAATGCTGCTTGTTTGTGCAATTACACGCGTGGCCAGCACTGTTCAAATGTATAGCTCCGTCGGCTATTAATTTCATTCAGTGCGGAGTGCGTCTGGTGACCTTTCACCTCCCGAAACAGAACTGCAGAAGCTAAATTTTAAGTGCAAAAAATGAGCTTCTACAGAGTTCTCTCGGGCGAAATATGTGGAGGCCCCAAGTGGCATTGTTCTCTGCCAGCAGTGTATACCTAACTAACACAATCATCATTGTAGCCCATTTACCCCCCAATCACTAACAACATCGTCCCAGCTGTATGTAAACTTGGGACCAACCCAGCAAGTCCTATCAGAGTGTAAGATGGAATAGAATAGAGGCAATAAAAAGCGGTGTTACGGAGGGGTGATGCCGAGAAGGATTTCCCCCAACGAGTAGTCTTGCTCCGTGTGCGTAATTATTATTGCCACTCGAACCATGTGCTGTGGTGCGGAACAATGCTCTCTGTATAGTATATATCCACCACAGCTGATGATGATGTGTCCTTGTACAGTGCAAGGTGTGGACCGCAATAATCCGTGGTTCCATCGTGTTAATTAATTGCCTCCCTGTCGGCACAGAACTGCGGCTTTTTCTCTCTCCTTGCCCGCCGCAAAAAAAAATATTCCGGAAGCGATGTGTCATTAATCGTTGTTGTTGTTGTTGTTGGCGGTGGCCATGATGCTGCCTATATATACCCATTCTTGTGCAGTCTCAGGAGGAGGTGAAAGAGAGAGTGCAGGGAGAGGGACATACAGCACGCGCCATTGTTCACGGTCGTCACAGAACACTACCATTATGTTTTTATTGGGCATTTTTTTATTTCAAAAAAATAAAGTGACTGGAAACATTTCAACGAGGGCGTAGCCAGGACGATGGGGGTAGTTACGGTATACACTGATTTAAAGCTCCTCCAAAAACACTGACAAGTTAACTCCTTTTTCTTTCTTTCTTTCTTTCTTTCTCGTCTCTTTTTCCATTCGAGAAGACCTTGGATAGGATGAAGTTTGCAACATCTTCAGTCGGGACGATTATTAGCATCATTATTACAGTATTATTATTATTTCCTTAAATATTTTCAATCGCATGTACACTGAACCGGCCTATCCCTCTCATTGTTGCCGTCCCTGTCATTCCCTCCGTCTCCCTGGCCGATTGTTGGCCATCTTCATCATTCTCCATTGTCATTATGTTCCAATTTTTTTAAAACAATGTCTTCAAGGGGGGGGGGGGCAGGGNAGGGCAGGATGAGAAATTAATTGCAAGGAATGTGAAGCATCATCGGCAGCGGGACTCGGCTGCCCAGAGTTGTTATTTCAATCAATCAATCAATCAATCAATCAATCAATCAATCGTATTTCGATGCAACCCTGCTTGCCGGCTGGTTGAGTTAGTACAGAAGGTCGTATATCATTACATCGTAGAAAATTGTTACAACAATCCTGCTCGCTTTGAATTCGCGAGTCCAGGGGGAAGAGGCCTAAAGGTCGAAACGAGGGCAGCGGGTCGTCAACTAAGCCGGGCCTGGTGTCGTCACCATTTATTATTATTAATGATTCATCCGCTTATGGTATAGACCGAAAGGCAGGGAAAGAAGGCCGTGGGGTTTATTATTATCTCTTTTTTCTCTCTTCCGTATATGCATAGTGACTACTAGAAAGGTAATAATGGATGACAAGAGCAGCGATAGAGAGTCCATCCATCCCCCCCCACCTTCGACTATTATTTTCTCATCCTGCGGCTACTGTACAACCATCGTAACAATCAAAGGGGGGGGGGGGAAGAGGAATGGGGAGTGGTGGGGGTTGAGTTGCTTCCCTTTTTATTCCTCCTCTTCCCATTGTTGCGGGATGAGAAGGATTGGTACGGGAGCAGAGAGGCCACCTCATCATCATCATCATCATCATCATCATCATCATCATCATCATCATCATCAGACACTCTTTTTTTCTCTACTATTATTTTTTGAAATAGGTGTAGCCCTCGGGTGTCTTATTCTCCATCATTTTACTTCGCAGCACAACGACATCCAACTTGCATTCAGTATGATACATACACACATGGAACTGACTCTACTTGTTACTCTCTCTCTTTTTTAAAAAATCCTCCTTGTTCAATTTACATCGTTGCCCCCTCATCTCGATCTCTCTTCTCGCAGCCCTCTTTTTTTTACATGTACAAATTTATTCATAATATTAGTATTATTGTTGTCGCTCTTCACGTCTCCACAGTAATATTTACAGCAATAATAATAATAATAACCATAATAATAATAATAATAATAATAATAATAATAATAATAATAATAATAATAATAATAATACAGAACCATGTTATTTAATGACAAAATTAAGATCGCTTTTTTTTCCTTATTCTCGTGGTTTATTATTATGGACCTGTCGGCATCAGGTCAACGACACTCAAGCGGAATGTACACCTAACCTATACATTTCATGAATCCTTCATTCATTTCATTCATCTCTTGTCCCCTTTTTCTTCTTCTTCTTCTTCTTCAAATCTTCCCTGCCATATAGAACCTCCTAGTAATAAAATAAACTGGCCTTGAAAAATAAAAACTTCATTTTTCCCACTCCCCCATCATTCGACTTCTCCACCTCCAACCAATTGCACACATCCGACTATTTATAGATGACTCAATACTTACATAACTTACACACAAAAACCACAAGGATGAGATCCTTACAGATTTCCTATCAACAATACAATATGGGGTGCAAACGATAGAAGCTAATTTTTATACACATAAACAGTTTGAATGCTCGCAATATAATATGTTTCTTTTTTTTTGCCCTCGTCCTCATTTTCTGCACGCAGCTTCCCATCAATCATCATCATTACTCCCAATAATTAATATTATGATTCTCAGTAACTCCTCCTCATCTTCATCAGAGCTCGACTCATTTGCCAGCACTCGTCGCTGCAACCAAAAATATTTCTGATCAACAAGCCTAATCCTTCAGACTCTTCCATAGCAATTCTCAATAATTTGACTGGAACGCAACCAACAACTGGCATTATTATTATTATTATTATTATTATTAGCAAGGATTATTCTGTTCTCATTGTTGCCGTTGTTTCCCTCCAACTGTTGCAGCAGCGCACGTGTGCAAATGGCCCACCAGCCGATGCTCCCACCCCACCCCCGGCAGTAATAATTGTTGCGGCTCCAATAACAATACTAATAATAACCTCCGCAGTTCGAAACAAAGGAGACAATACAAGTAACATTGGCAGATCCGTATTTTTCCTCTCTCTTTTTTTTTTTCTTCTTCCAACTCCGCTGACCATCTCTCTGGACCACGCAGAGACAACGGTCCTCCTCTTCTCCCACAATAATCCCACATAATTCGCCCACAATAATTCTCTTGGTCAATCGTGAAACTGAGGGAGCAGTGTTATTATACAGAGCGGCATCTTATATCAATTAGTTATTTCTCTTCATCTTGTTTTTAGATAAATCAGCGTATAATTATTATAATCGTTATTATTTTTTTTCTTTAAGAGCAATCATTTGACGAGTCGACACAGCATATTGACGCAATCACGAGACACGATGATGAGACTAGGTTGTTTAGGTTAGCATTGGCAGCTGCCGTTGGGAGGGGCAGGGTTCTCGGTCAGACGGGTGCCCTTCGACGCGTTCACTAGGGTCGGGTCCGAGTCCAGGCTTTCAGACATCTTGTCGCAGATTATGTCCACCAGACGCTCAAACACCGACTGCAGCAGAGAAAGGGGGGAGAAGAAGTAGGATAGATGACACATGGGTTAAAAAGAGAATTATTAGACGAGCAACTGAATAATGATAATTATAGTCGTATATTATGTACTGTACCTTGACGTTGATGTTTTCCTTGGCAGAAGTCTCGAAGAATTCGATGCCTAGCTGGTCCGCCAACTGCTTTCCCCTCTCGTAGGAGATGACCCTCTCGTCCTCCATGTCGCACTTGTTCCCTACCAGGATCACTTGAGCGTTGTCCCACGAGTAAGTCTTGATCTGGGTCACCCTGCCACCCAAATCATCATCATCATCAAGACATACACAGGACACGTGATGGGTATAGTAACCTTACCAGTCCTGGACGCTGTTGAATGACTCTTCGTTGGTGATGTCGTACATGAGGATGAAGCCCATGGCACCCCGGTAGTACGCCGTCGTGATTGTTCGGTACCGCTCCTGCCCTGCAGTGTCCTGCTCGCGTGAAAGAAGAATCAATCAATCAATCAATCAGTTGCGGTCCAAATTAATGATCGATCGACTGGAAAATTAGCCAGGGATCTGAAGGGCGCTTGGTGGTGGTCGAAACCTGGTACGACATCGTTACTCAATTTGCAAGCGACTTGCATGCAGCAGGGGGTATACTACACGTATAATATGTGATGGTCGCAGTGAATGAATCGGACTGACCCATATTTGTAGCTTGACTCTCTTGTCCTGCCTGAAGACTGTCTTGACCTTGAAGTCGATGCCGACGGTGGAGACGAAGGCTGAGGTGAAGGAGTCGTCGGCGTACCGGAAGAGGAACGACGTCTTGCCCACGCTGCTGTTCCCGATGATGAGCAGTTTGAACATGTAGTCGAAGTTCTGGTCCGCCGCATCCTTCTGCCACTTCTGGTCCTGACCACCGGCCATCTGCTATAGAATGGGGGTACTGTAGGGTCAGTCAAATCGTGCATTTTGACAGCAGAGAGAGATGTCACACAACACGCTCAGCAATGACAACTTATATTCTGACATAGTGATTCGCGTGCAGCTCGTCGGATTATTTAGTTCCCCTCTATGTATACTGGAGAGGATGGCCACCAAACCGGATCCGTCGATCCGCAACACACTCCATACGCGAGTAATAAATAGTGCACGGAGATAGGCTTAGCTTTGACATATCGGAAGAAAGGAGGAGGAGGAGGTCTAAAAATAGTCGTGTAACAAGGAAATCGATAGTTGTTTTGGGCGACTATACTTTCACCTTGGGCCCTCTCTATGCCCCCACCCATCAAGCAGCAGCGGGCGGCCAGACCTCGTCTTATCCAGCAGCACTATCATTTTAAGTCTTACGTCTATACACCGCAAATTGCCACAGTTACATGATTCTAGTCACTAAAGATGGTTTCGCAACCATTTCTTTGCGCAATGAGGTGAAATTCGTTGCAAATTACGCTTCAGCCAAGTCTCTTCATTTGATTAATTAAACATCTCTTTGTGTATATACAGCAGTTTACGTCGTGAGGGGATAAGTATCAGTGTAATCCGGTGGATGTGAATGAATGGATGAATGGATGAATGGGTGCATGTGTATAGTATAGAGTCAACAGGTACGATGCTGTTGTAGTGCAACAAACTGTATACACTCACGTAGCGTAAGAGGTTGGCTCTATTGGGGGACAAAATCAAACTGCTGGGAGTGGTGATCGAGTCAGAGACTTCTGAAGGAGGGGGGAAGGAGGGAAGGAGGGAAGGAGGGAAGGAGGGAAGGGTTGTTGTCACAAAGTGCAAAGTGGAATTGCTCGGAGGGAAAGGATAAGTGACAAGTCTGATTCCGAAGGAGGGTGGTGGTGGTTGGGGAGGCACTAAGAGGGGCTGGGAGTTAAACCGAGTCTGAGCAGATCGATTGTCATTGGATTTGTCTGGCTGACTGCCTGTCTTTGAACGGAGGAGGAAGCCGCGGCCTCTTCTGATCGGGGGCCCACACCAATCGCGGCTATCCAATAATAAAAATAATAAAAAGCCGAGCCCGCCAGACAGGGGATTGGCATTATAATAATATTCGCTTATAAAGATATGGGTGGACGGCGGTGGGTGGTGGGGCTCTCTTGACACAAATAGAATGAGGAAGTGTGGCAACAGCTGAGTGCAAGCAGCAAAAGCCGGTATTGATTCGGAAAGTGGTGTGTGTGGGGAGGAGGAGGCAGTGGTGGAGGGAGGGTGCGGAGAGGGACCTTCTCTACAACTGTAGGCTGCCTCCTCCTCCTCCTCTTTTGCCTTGGTCCGTCATGACGATGCCCCTGTGCACCACGGGATGACAGATGGCATGCACGGACACACTCCCCGGCACAAGAGAGGCTGCCCGAAGGTATTATAGATCCAGCCTCAGAGGTCGATCGAGCAGGGAGTGTGTGTGACCCATATATACCGAGCGGTCGAGTGAGGTCATCGGCCGGTGACACACACTCCATGCCCTAAACCCAGTTGGGCCACTAGTGCCACGGCGGCAGGGAAGGATCGGCAGCCGCATCGACACCGCGCTAAATAAATACGCCGACCAATGTCCGTTACAGAGGAGCGTCAGGAGGGATGTCGAGTCAGATGCCGAGTAGGTACCACAGTAAACGAGGCAATGGAGATTTCGGAGGTGCGAAAGTTGCCAAGCTGGCGAATTTGACGCGGTTTATACCCGGCGGAGTATTATATATACACAGAGTATTCAGGTCTCGTGAATGGGATTAGTGCCACGGAACGATGATCTCGTTAATTGGGGATCCGTGGGAGGAGAATCCCCCTTGAAATGGGGACCAACTATACGGGATGGTGATGGGGAGAGAATGGGGATGATGAAATTTCTTGTAATAATGGTCCACGGAAAGCATTTTTACCCCCCCAGGCCAGGACGTGCAGATGTGACAGAAATCGAGTTTGTGTCTCTGAAAGCATTGCCTGATTAGCTTTGAGAGTGCCGTACGCGACAATCACCTGTGAGGCAGAGGTGCCTTCCGATAATAACCCAGATAACATACGAGTATTATACGTATCAGCACGACACGATACGATATGTTTCCTCCGTCGAGTAGTTGACATTGTCTGGATTAGATGGGAGGGGGGGGGGGGAGGCCTTTTGTCCGCACGCGTATATACGGACTCGCCTTTCACCGGCCCTTCCTCAAAACACGATTATCGTAATGCATGGAGTATAGCGTTTGTCGCGAGGTGTGGTACCGGTAGATTGATCAGCAGCAATCAGCAGTCGTCATCAGTTCCTATAGCATGTGTGCGTCAAGGTGAATCACCGAAGGCAAACCGACAGTCTGTGCACATGTGATGTGATTTCAGGACGACGAAACCTCCACCTCCTGACACCTATAGCAGAGAGGATTCGGACGCTGTGCACTAGATGCGACCATCGTATAAATTCATTTATCACATTTGGTGTAAGGTGCTTTTGCCGACCTCCAACTCGAATGAAACGAAATGAAACATGACGCGTGGAAATTCACTGACGTCAAATCTGTTGCTGGAGAGAAGAGATAGTGTGGGAGGGGTTGGCGGGGGAAAGCGGCCCACACTGATTCTCTTCGCCCAACCCCCCTCTCCTTATACTTGTGATTTTAATCCCTATATCGTATAGAGTGGCCACATAATGGCTGCGGTCGCCTGGAAAGCGACAAGCACTTTTGCTCGTCCTGCTGTGTCTGGGGATCATGCGTGTGCCTCCCTTGTGCTGATGATGCCGTATGTTACACTTCCGCGACTATTCATGGCCACAATCGCGCCACGTGAGAGGGCAGGTGCACATAAACCACCAGCATGGAGGCTGGCAATATTATTATAGGGCAAATCATAAACCAATGCTGAAGCATCACGAACAGCAGCGCACACCCATCCAGTGAAGTGGCTAGGGTATGTGAGATGTACGATCAAGTTGGCCTATATTACTGCAGGGGACCTGTTGGCTGCGTGGCCGCGTTTATTTCCGGCATGAGGACTGACAATTAGTTGGCCTGACACACACGGAGAGAGAGAGAGAGAGGAGACCAGATCTGGCATCATGGGGGACGATGACACTTTTTTTGATCGTCGCACAGCTGCTCTCCACTCCCCCCTTCCGCATATCACAACCCCCCCGCCTAACCTACCCCCACATCAGATTCATGGTCCAAGGTCTCACCTTGCAGGGCAGTGGGTGAGATTAGCAGATCTAACGGGCCTGGAAGGGGGTCGCTGAGTGGGTGACAGACGGACATTCCCGTGCCTGTCATCATCATCATCACCATCATCATCATCATCGCCATGCAAAAGTCCGCGCTCTCTCTCTCTCTCTCTTCCAAGACACTTTGGAGACCCCCGATAATAATTGCTCACCTTCCCCTGCATCATGCTGACCACACCACCACCGCCTGCTTGTGTTTGGTTCTGGATATTCTCACCGTGCATTGTACCGTGGGTATATACAGCGCAGCACAAAACATGTCGCACCACCACCCAGCAGCACACGCATCATAAGCCTGTGGGATTAGCCCGACTAAACAGTAAGCTCGCCAGTTAAGCTAACCAAGATTAAATTCGTGGCTCGGCCAAGTCGATACAACCAACAGTAAGTTGTTGCCTGATCGTGCACCCAGAGAGAGAGAGAATAAGGAGAGAGCCTGCTGGAGAATGAGAGAGGGATGCGATGGTTGTGGAGGGATAATGATGAGCAGGTGGAATGAATGCAATGAAAGGTGTGCAGCAAAGGAAGGGCTTGCCTTATTCCACATATTATGAAGAGTAGTACATGCAGCCTCAATGGTTACGTATCAACTCGACTCGAAGTTGGCTCGTTGCCTCAATCCCATCAGTTTACACGTATTTTAAAAGTTACCGCTTCACAGGTCCGATGGGCTCCTCAACCTGCACCATCCATCACCTGTCCTGCTCGGCAAATGTCGCTCTCCAATCCCTCGGATAAAAGATAAAGCTCAACCAACATCACCCTCTCTCTCACGGAGTTATGTAATGTTCAAGCCCCAGTCAGTCCTATAAAGGGATGGAGGGCCACGCGGATCCCTGACCCCAGTCCATGATGTCCTTATTGGTCCCTAGCTCTTTCTTTTTTTGTCAGCTCCCTCTCTCCAGCATCCCCCAGGCTGCTGGGTCCGGCCAATTGAAGCAGGATGTCGGAGCAGCACTCAACAGGTGAACCAAGTACTACAGTGCGCTGCACCACACACTTGGACTTTTACAGCCTGTTACAATCCAGAATGTTCATTTTATTTCGTCTATCTAGATCTATTTCGTTTTGTTTATAACTCATCCGGACAAGAACTTTTTCAATCCGGAGGTACTGTACATTAATCAATATTGGCTTACATGTAGTTCGTGAACCTTACTTACAGTACCTTACAGATCTTATCGAGTGGAAATATTTTTTTAGCTGGGGACATATTATTTTGCTAAAGTAATATTGATAAATGACAGCCCGGAACCTCATCTAATAGGTCTATAAAATAGTCGCGGATTATTAATTTATAATACCACACGATGCCCCAAAGCAAGCTCTCTAGGGGGGTGTCGAGCACTTTGCCTAATCTTTCTAACGCAATGTAAACACACATAAGGCTACTATCCTATCAGAGTCAGAGTAATTCACATATAAATAATACAGTAGCTTACGAAACCGGCAGCGAGAAATAATTATAGAGGGAGTACTCGGCAAAGTCCGTTTTGAGGGAACTGAGAAAACACCCGGTGAATTCAGTCAGGATGGAGCGGGAAGAAAACATCTTAAATCCTTCCCCACCCTCAAAGACGCATTCCACCGAAATGTGATGCAAATTCGCAATGTTTCCCCGACTGCAGAGAAAGCAAGGCTCTCTCTCTGCGGTTAGGAGAACAATGCACCCTTCATCCAGTATAACATGCATGGAGAATTATATTCCGGAGATTATACATGTAAAGAGGGGATTCCGGAAGGGGTACGTTCCAGGGCAGCATTCAGTATTCGGGATATATAAATTTTGATCCCAATGCGATCTCTAAAATGCTGCAATGCTCCGAGCATTCAAATTTGTTTTCGTCTTCTTCGGCATATATAGCCTATAACGTACTACACTATATAGTGAAAACCGCAGCACGCACGCAGTGCAATCAGGTCGATTTTGCCACGATTATTTAATACCTGGCTCAGCAGGGAAGGATAAATCTATTGATTCGTCCATGCACTTTGCACAGAGATTTTCTATAGTTAATAAGGATGAATCGGGCTGTTCGCAAACCCAGCAACTGATTTCCCAAACCAACCTCATAATCCCATCAGGGTCTTCGTCCCAGCACACACCATCGTCCTCGGCGCTGAACAAAACTGCCCGAAGGAATTCTTTAAGAATAATTTAAAAACCTCGGAGGAAACTGAATTAAGTTCCTTGTGCCCTGCTCCATCGCATTTCCACCGTCTCCTCCAACCAGACAAAACAGCGTGTAAAACAGTGCTACTTATAGACTACATGAATATTAGTGCAAGGCCAGGAAGAGACTCAGTGTGCTGCACTCCTATACATGTTGGTTATCGGCAGTCGTCAGTCATTATTTAACTAAACAATTCGTGGTGCCAAGAGCGTGCATGCATAAATACATTTAGCTAGGTATCTTTCAGAGACTTAATGCAATATTAAGCGTGACGTCAGCAAGACTAATGCCCATTGCAGCATAACCCCGGCCCTTACTTGATCAGTGCTTACAATTTGTTTCCTTGCCAACTGAATCATCGGCGTGGAATGACAAGACAGTGCAGCACGTGGTGCAGGTTTATCTCCTTCCGATTCAAACTCATTACTATGCATTAATTGGATTACTAATCAGCGCCAATTAATTTGACCAAAGTTAACGAGATGCAACATAGTGTGCGTACACCAGCACTTTCGTTTCGACCGATTCACATGGGTTCTTGGTTTTACTAGTCTTAGCAATGATCATTGCAGGTAGAAGCTGGATAGATTCTCTCGATATCCTACAGCATGAAACTATTCGCAGAGTAATGAAGGGCGGAATTATTCGTGCATTACAATATTTAAGGCTCCTTGTCCGCCTCAACCTTTGACTTCTACTCATTCAGAAGGCATGGGAAATACTTTGGTAAAATAATGAATTATACCATGGGCTCGCCCATCCTTGTGTCATCAGGCAAACTCTTATTATTTCTGATGAGTATCAGTTACCAAGCGATAAGGGGCGTCTTAATCTTAACTCGAATAGTAAAGTGTTTTTTTCACGCAACGGACTCGTTTTCAACGTGTAAACTGCGCGTGTATGTAACAAGGCAGTGTTCGACTTGGTATAAATCGAATTCACGACGTTATGCACTACATGAAAATAATGTATAGAAGGCAACTTGAATGTTGATTAACAATAACAGGCTAATGAATGGCATTTGCAATATTATGTACTGTAGTACGTATTAATGCGGAACAACGTTAATCAAGGCTACTCATCCTGTCACCGGAATATAACTGTTGTAGCTGCGTTTTGCTCATTCCACTGACAATGGAACATTGCTCGTATGACAGCAAGTGACAAATTATACCTATCGCAATTAGGACCTCGACATAACAGTAATGGCCCGGCGGAACATCAGACATGACTTTCGATGAGTGTAACGCTTTCACGTCCAATAACATAATATCATTGGATGTATGAAGATGGAGAGAGATAGATGTACGACACGAGTAAATTGCTTTGCTGGAAAGGGCCCTTGCTGCTAGAAATGTAACAGTGATTATGCACTTTACCGATCATTTTTATGTAAAATGTATACTGATACCAAAGTTGCTGTAACGCACGCAATAACATCAATAAGTGTACTACCTATTCGTACCCTGAGATGATTCGAATCTCATCCGCACTGAATGACAACTGGTTGAATTCTCTACGTACACAGTAGGTAATTGAAGGGTTTCTCGGGAAAACCCCATATGTCATCAAATTTGACAAAATGAGTTAAGGGTAGTGTTACACACTTTCGGAAGCCCTCCATATCTAATGGTTCTCTCCTATTTCTGAAAAAAAATCTGTTGTTGGAGATATTGATGGGAAAAATAAGTTCCTTCCAACATTGTCCTACAAAACCCCACATGTCTAATATACGTACATATTTCCATGAAAATAAGGTAGCTTTTGTGATAACTCCTGAAAAACCCAATATGTCGCAAATTTCAAATTCCGATTACGATCATTTTTAATACCATTGCAGTGTCTAATTTGCATAGTTGAATGCAGCAGGTGTGTGTCATCCACACTGCAGTAAACAACAGACTGGCTAAGGCCATTAGTACGACCAGTTATTAGCTCTTGGTAAGACCCAGCATGGGCAGTTTTTCCTGAAAAACAGTTGTCGCTTGACATGTGGGGTTTTTCCGAGAAACCCTATCAATATATTGTAATAAGTATAAGCGACTTTTAATTCTTGTCAAGTGCAGTGAAACTCTGGCAGTTGATCAGACTCTTTCCAGAATCCATTCATTCGCCTACATCAGCACGGATGAAGCCGAGATAAACGAGCTGTCAATGACTGGGTTGTCCCGAGAGAGGACTCGGAGGAGAGAACTCGATGCTGCTTATTGGCACACACTTATCCCAATTGGACCAGACTAAGCGCGAATGGTTGGAAGCACTGTATAGCACAGCCATGTAAAGTTTCCGCTGACGTCTCCCCAGGTTATGGAAATAGTTTTGGGAGAGAGGGGGGGGGGGCTGTATGGGCATGGAAGCGTCAATAAGTTAATAATTCATAAGTCATCAAAAGTTTCGGAGGGATTCAGCTGTGGAGCGAAGGAAGACTTTTCCTTCCGTCAAGATGATGACGTTGCCCAGAAATGGATGGCGATGCATTCTCTCAAAGGGAAGTTTCGGGGGCGAGTTTTTGGAAGGAGGAAAAAAAAAAATTCATCTCTGTCCTCTTTTTTATACTCGTATAAATTTTGGTTATGTAATGAGACGGGCTCGACTCCTCGAAGAATGTCAAAATATGACAGTCCTCAACGACTGATAGAACAGCCACGTATACAGTACGCAATTATACTGCTAGCTTCACTGCTGGACAATTGGACTGGCTGTATGTGTACATTTGATTGACATTTTCGAAAGGTGAGGGTTTGGGTGCTAATGAAGCCGACAGCGAGGGATTCGTGTACTACGCATGAAATGCCCAGGTGGACTAGTTAAATGTAGTGTTGCAGAACGTGAAATATGTAAAGGCAATAGCTAGGAATTACACCTGGCCCACCGCGATAACCGAGGGCGATATGGGGGCTCGGTTTGACTCGGAGTTGCGTTGCTTTGCCAGGGACAATTTTTGTCCAGTCAGATGTAGGGCATGTGACAACTGGTGTCTCGACCAACTTGGTGTCATCCTCGGTGGGTGATCCGGAGTGGGTCGCATTCAGATAATGCGGCCTTCGCATGTCCTATACAACTACTATCCAAAGATGTGCCCTGACTTGGCCCATGACCGCGTGACCCAATAACATTCCTGGATTTTTTTCACTTGAAAAACGAAAGTTTGACCTTATATAATGGGTGTGGGTGCGATGGAGCACTCGGTGGGTTTCCTATGTATGGCAAAAAAAACCGCCTCACTAGAGCATGCACTAGAGAGATAGACGCGTGTGTGCGTGTATGGAGGGCATATGGAGATAAGTAGGTGTTAATCTGCCGGGAGGGGCGCGCAGCATTGACTAGCCCAGGCTGACTGACTGACTGACTGACTGGCTATTATTATACGTATATGTGATCAGCATTCTTTACGCCGACTCCAGCGATGTTCTATAAATACACGTATAACAATCCATATAGAGGTCGACACGATGGCATCAGCAGTGACTGAGTACAGGACATCTTGTCTGCTCAGGACGAACGATGAATGACGATGCCTGCAGCAGTGCACAATTTGCAACGAGTGCCCCTCTACAGACGTGGTTAACTGCGGTTACAGCCTTGGGCAGCAGCTTTAAAACCAGATTCACGATGCCCGTCCACTATACATGTAGTGATGCAACTATTATAGATGCAGCAACTGCTGCCATTTAACCGAACCTCGGCTCTTAAGAAATTGCTCCAGTCTGCATATGCTAACCTTGGAAATTCGCGTCCTTTAAGCGAATGCGGCTCTTTCTCCACCCTTATACTTTAACAAATGCAATGTCAAGCCCGTTACATAAAGAGCTCAATTGGAGATATTGGCCTGTCAGACTGGCCTAATGTTTGCAGGCAGCAGCAAAGAAGGAAAGAGAGAGAGAGAGAGAGAGAGAAAGGGGGGGGGGGGTGGTGGGCAATAATGTCCTCAAAGGTATACTGCACATGTCCCGGAATAGAATTTGAGCTCGTGGGTGGGTGGGTGGGTGGGTGTCCCTGCCGCTGCTGTAGGCAGCATATACACAGCAGAAGGAGAGAGAGGCGACGTGTGTTCCGCAAATGGTTGACGATGTGAGGTTGCCATGGATGCAGGGGGGGAGGAGGGGGGGGAGGGCTATTGTGGAGAGGCCATGGGAAAGAAAAGGCTGTTATTGAGAAGCCCTTCCTCGCCCACAAGCACCATCAAGAGTATATAGGCCCAGATTTGATGAGAGCTGCTGTTCCATCGGACCTTCCACGAATTCTCTCTCTCTATACCTCTCCCTCTCTCCCTCTCCAGCACGATATTATAGGGGCCAGCATTACATTCGCGTATATCTATATACCCAGGGAGAGAACAAGGCGAGTGGGTAGCAAAGCAAGCAGAGCGAACCTGGGAAAGGAGCATGCCAGTGAGTGAAGGCCGGCCGGTCTGTCTCCATGGAATCGGTGCTTGGCAAAGTGTAAACTCTGGCTGGCTCATATGGCTGGAAATCCATTGCATGTAATTATTGTTACGCGACTTGTGCTGGATCAGGCATCAGAATATAAGCCATTATTATAGTATATCGAGTGGTGGCCGGGGGATGGAGGGTGTATAAGGGGAGGGAGTTGGCTGGGAGGATTGGGGGGAGGGAGGCAGGAGACGACGACCCAATTCTGGGTCAATACTAGGCGGCAGAGTGAAGAGCCCCCTCTGCTGCTGGAAGGCAGCACCGACAACCAGACACAGCACAGGACTTTACGTGTGCATAGCCAGCGAACACAGACCGGCAACGACTCCCGTCTGAACGAGTGTGGCCAGCTCGGTCCAATCCTGTCATGTTATGGCCCATCATATACGTTTCTCAATGATTGGGAAATGGTCGCTCTGCAGGGGGGATAAAAAGACCCCATTCAACGATCGAACCCCTTTTTTGGCTTTGGAGAGAGAGAGAGAGAGAGAGGGAGAGGGAGGGAGGGAGAGAGAGGCTGGGCAAATTTATGCGGTCCGAAATAACAAAATTGGCAGCCGAATTGAGATAGAGTGTCGTCTAACGAGAGAAGATGATAGGGAGAAGAGGGCGATGCAATTAGATAGCCCTTCAGGTTGGTCGTAATGGGATGAGAGATATCTCGCGTGATAGCCGTGTAATTAGACGCGTAAGGGAATGGGAATGCGAAGGAAAAAGAAATGGTACATGCCGATCGGGGTTGCTGATGATGGTGGCGCGATCATCCGGCTTATCAGTGCAGTGAATGAAGTGCATCCCCAGCAGAAGATATATCCACTGGTGCGGATCGTCAGTTGGCCTCTGCAGCAGGCCTGCCATTCACTCCACGATAATGGGGAACTAGCCTTCATTTTGGAAACTACATAATAAATTCGCCCATATTTTTTGAATTTTTTTGGCATATTCCGTTTTAAGATATCAGTTTCAG